>JBAJHX010000049.1:5782433-5890050 GCA_037176925.1 Amniataba percoides | reverse complement strand
CCCCCCCCCCCCCCCCCCCCCCCCCCCCCCCCCCCCCCCCCCCCCCCCCCCCCCCCCCCCCCCCCCCCCCAACACAATTATATGTATTATAATCTAAGTTTTCAGGTGGTAAGACATGCATTTAATTTCATAATTGGTTTTCAACCTTCATGACAAATATTATTAAAAACTGTTAACTGGAAACAATTTCCTGTGTAAGTCTGCAGCATTTATCACAAACAAGATGTGAAACTTGATTAAAATGTCTTTTTCGTTTGAGAGAAAAATCGAAGCAGTTCATTACAAATGACTAAGAGACACACCACAAACATGCTCATCATACATCATCAACGCTCGTTATAATAATACAAAACTTTACCTTGTCACTGGTGGTTTCTGCATGAACAGCTCACAGAGGCTGCGTCTGTCAGAAATGAAACTTGCCCGGTCGGATCCTCATCTTATCTCTCAAGTCCTCGCTGGAGACGCTGGAAGTTAATGGCACGCGTGCAATTTCTTTTCCACCCCCTCCCTCACTGCCCCGTCCGTCTGTCCGTCCGTCCGGAGGGGCATTAAACGCGAGTGACTGCCTACAAAATACAAGCGTGTCAGATCAGGTGGGAACAAAAGAAAGTGACACATCCTCTCGGAGAAAGTAGCCCTCTCCTCCCCTTCACCCTTTAGGTTTGTTGGACACGGTGTTATTTCCCACTAGGGACTCCGTTATGTTAGTTATCATGCAAAAGATTTTATTTTTTTTCTTTCATTAACATTTTCTGTTGTTTGCAATTGCAATGTTGTGTTTTCTCGAAATCAGACAAGACAAAAGATCATCATTGTTTTCACATTTTGTGTGTTGAAAAAAAGCAAATGCATTATGAGTAAAACACAATTCAAATGGTTCAATTCAATTTATTCATGTGCTCATTCATTTGTTTTCGACTGACTGAAACTGTAATGCTGGTGTTGATTTCTGTGGAGACTAGCTCTCATTAAAGTGTCTTTAGTACCCATTAAGCAGCCTTTGGTTAAAAACATTGATTGAATTTTCACTGCAGGAAGTGCATGTCCCCAAGCAACAAATTCTCCAGATTGATGATGGTTTATGTTTTCTTGCATCAGGTGACAGCCTCATTCAACACTGAACATTTCCACATACTGTATATTTTCCTAATTTGAAAAGGACAGGCTAATTTTTTTATAACACAAAATAAACCATGTTTTCTCTGCTGGGGTAAAAAAAACAACAAAAAAAAAAAACAAAATGCAACCCAGATTTTTCTTTTTCTTTTTTCTTTCTGCAGATTTGAGGGGTCAATATAAGCGCACCTGTAAACAACATTAGATAATTAATTTGTTTCTTATGACTACTCTGATATTTAAGGCTACCACTGGATGGTCAGCTGTCTTTCTTTACGCTCTAAAGGGTTAGACAGATAGAAAAGTAAGATTAGTTAATTAAATGGGTATGACCCCTACAGTATATACTGCCCTTTTGAGTTGTGTACAGTACTTAAGAATAACATACTGTATTCCCTTACACCATCTCAACTTAAATTGCATCTAAATGAAAAAAAGAATACATTAAAATTTTAGTATAGGTTCATTGCAGTCAATAAGAAGCCACAGATTTGCAATGTACAGCAACAACGTCCCTGTAATAGGCTTCCTTTGCCCACAATGAAGGCAGCTGCAGGGGACAGAGTGCTGAATGCAGTAACCAAACCTGACTATAAGGGATTATATATGGCAATTACAAACTTTACTAATGATTAAATGCCTTCTAAACTACATTAGCTTCAGAGTGCCATAACAGAATAGGAGCATGAAACTCAGTAAAGAAAATCGACCAAATCTAAAGTGACACATTTGTCTAAAACCTATTTCACTGTCCAACTCACATGATAACGAACTCAGTGTAGAAGTAAGGAGAAAATGCAATAACACAGACAAAAGTATGCTGTATAAGTGAACTTATGCAATGTTGAATTTATATCATGTGATGTATATTGGAGACCATAAGAAACATCTTTATGTGGTAGGTCCTGAGGATACAAAAACACAGAGGCCCTGTTGATTGTCATGATTGACTGAGACTGAAACAAAATGTGCCCTTTCATGATATAATGCATTTTCACATGAAAAACGTTAGCTTTTTTTGTTTTTGGCTTATTAATGTATTTTGTAATAAGGGTTTTTAAAGAATCTGAGCTCTTGAATGGTAGTTTCTGCAGTAAGGAAAAAGATCCGTGTGAGATGTTTAACATCAGTCTTTAACTGGCTAGTGTGAGCCTGCATGGTTGCTAAGAAACCTCTTGCCTGCCCATCTCTTTCTTCCACATCTATAAGCAAGAATGAAACACACCATATATTAATGTCCTCTCTTCCCCCTTAAGAAACAGCTGATTTTTACATCAGTACAGGGATACTTAGAACAGTGTGAGTGGTACTTAGAACAAATCATAGTTTCATCTCATTAAATGATTAGTTTTCTAAAGCTATAAGAAGACCATGTAAGACCTTTTTTCCTAAAACAAAATGTATTTTCGGGGTGCATGTAGCTTTGAGAAATGAAAAATCATTAGACTAACATCTAGCAGCACATTTAAATATGGTTTTAATAAGCAGAGTTAACAATCATATATTAACTTAATAAGATAATCCTGCTGAGAGATTCTGTGCATGTTGTAGGTATCTGCTTGTTTCCAGCATTTGTGAGGGTTGTACTGAGGGCAACAGCTGACTTTCACTGGTGTAAGAAGACACTGTTGTGATGAATCATGTGTTCACGTTTCCTCTTTTTCCTTGAAGTTCCTGTGTTAGCCTCGAGAGAAATGTGCATTTGTGTGCGATACAGACTGATAATGAATGCACGTGAAAGGATATTGTCTGCGATAAGTGACATTTCCCCCCCTCTGAATCCACAGAATCTCTCACTTAGAGGACTTGTGGTCAACATTATCATCACTGGAGCTATTATCTCATCACACTCATCGCATGGCATCTGCAAGGAAATCTGGTTTGTGTATTACCAATGCAATTATGCCAGCAGCATTTTATCCAGCAGTACGGTGAGATAATATGTTATGAAAGACATTATGGCTCTAATTAGCCCAACATGCTTTGCACCACTCCAACACTTTCAAACGCAGTACACTCACTCAGTTTTGCAGAATGCTTTGAAGTCCATCTTTGTCACAAAGCTGGACGAAGGAATGACAAGAAGTGCTTCGATGTCCGTTCTAACTAAATAAAACTATAAAACATTTAAGAATATTATGTTTTTAGTGGAGTGGAAACTGTGATGGAGAAGCCAATGTGACAATAAATTGGACCAAACCCAGCAGACTGAAGGAGTGAGACCGTCACAGGCAGTCGTTAAGGAGATTCAGGTGAGCTGAATCTCTTTAACGGCCTCACTATACTGCACAGGCTCCTGCAAGGACTGACTATAGAGGCAGATATGTCCTAAAAGGGAGAGAAATTTGAGATGTTAACCATAATCCAGAGCATGATGTTGGAAATCTTAAATTTTTTAATGTGTAATAAACATTTTACCCTGATTGACTTTACCCCTCAGGGTCCCTGAACAAATGACAGTTGTTCAGTATGTAAGAGAAAAATAATCGTAAGTATAATTGTTATGGTGTGCTGGAAATAAAAATACAGATACCAAACACTGGCATGGAAAGTATTCATGAACATCCTAAATAACCCAAGACTCCTAATGATTAAGATATGAGTGAGTCCCTCTAAAATCTACGACTTTCTATTCCTCATTTCATGCCGCTGGGACAAGTTAATGTTACTTTAATCTCCTCACACTTAGTCTTTTACACAGTGTAAAAGTACACTTACGAATTGCATAATGCCGCTGTTTTAGCCCCTGGTTACTCGTCAGAGAGGTCATTTTCTTTTAAATGATCAGAATAATTTCCTAGATCCAGCTTTTTAAATAAATTCCTGAGAAAGTGAACCCATTCCAGAGCGTTTCAAAACTGATTTTAACACAATATGAAACAGGAGAAAGAAAACGTAAGCGAAACCTGTAACACCACAGTCAGAGAGGTTATAACCCACAGAAATGGACTTCTCAAAAAAAGAGGATCGTGTTGCAGTTTCACCACAAATGCAGGTTTGTAAACGTCAGACATTAATAATACATAAAAGCTTCCTGCTCTTTTGCTCCAGCAGCCCTGAGACATCTTCAAATGACTCTGCTTAAAGTTAATACATTTATTTTTTTCAATTACAGCCAGTTTTGAACAGCTAAATAGGCTTATCCTCTGATGTATTTTTACTTTTTGGGTTATTTATTCTATTTGTCTAATAGCATTCAATATAAGTTAGTTTAATTTAAAAGAGAAAGTATCATAGCCAATAAAGTCACTTAACCGAATGCAGCATTAGCAGTCCCATCCACTAAAGAGAATAAACTGAAAGTAATCTTTGTATTGTGCTTTTTATAGCATCATTTCAAGAACAGTGACTTGAGAACAAAACATTCTCTATAAAACTGGTTTGAAGCAAAAAAAAAAAAAAAATAGAATATATAAAACTGTAAAAAATTTTCAAATGGGTAAAGTAACACATTCAAAACTTAATGATGGTTGTACTTCACTGACATGGCCACCTTTTGAATATTACTGTTATTTTGAAAATTACATGCATGTATTTTTTTTTTCAGATTAGATATTAGATTTGATGCCTTTTGCTTAGGATGTTTACTGATTCATAGAGCTGACACCAGACTGCACAATATGACCTGTATCACGATATATTTCCTCTTTCTGGTCCAGACAACATGCAGTGCAGCAGAGATATTAAGTATTTTTGCACCTTGAGTATAAGGGTGCTGTGGAAAATAAACTATTTGTCTTCAGTCTTTGATCATTAAAAGACTTAAAGAGCTGGCTCCGTTGGTTAATTCCACAATTAAAGCTTTTTTAAGGCACGATTCCTGAATCAAATGATAAACAAAATGATGTCTCCATCGCACAGCAGTAAACAGGCCTGGAACTCAAATCATTCAAGGTATATTTTTTTAATTTTCTTCTGCACATCATACTCTTTCATTACATGTGAATGTCAAGTAAAACATCTGATTGAGCTTTTAATGTTAAGGCTGTAATTGCTCAATGAATTATTGAACTCATTTGCCACTAGAGGGCAGAAAGACATTTCGTTCTCTGCCAACATCCTTACGAGCCTATTCTAAAGCACAGATATTTAAGGCCACCAGACTACTAATCACTCTCTTTCTGTTGTATCTGCTATTTTGGGGCATCACCGTACTTGGGATCTTGAAAAAAAAACATTCAAACACTCCTTAAGAAGGTCCCCATTGATTGAAATTTCAGGGAAGCGTTTGAGGAGCATGAAAACTTCCTACAAAGATTTATGTTCAGTGAGGATTTGCAAATCTGGGCCAAATGTTTGTTAATGATGTTTGCTATTGCCAAAGAGTCCTCTGACCCAGTTCCTGGCATGTTGATTACTGCTTTCACTTTTCTTAAGTATGCAATGACTCTCACTTTCTTGTGCCGGCACTCGGGGGTTGTGTCTTTAATCTGCATATAATAAATAATGAAAAGTCCACTTGGAAAAAGCATGAATGTGAATTCTCAGTGGTAAACTTTAGATCAGGTTTCAAAGGTGTGAGCTGACAGCCATTACTGACATTTACAGAACTATGATTTAATATTAACGTTTATGTAAGATATCACTTGTATTACTAAGTAGAGCTGGTGATTAATGATAATTCTGTCAACTGGGACAAAATGTGTTTTCGTTAATAGGCCTGGGACTAACTCTGTGCCTCTCATTTTTGTATTTAAACATTTATTTTCCAACAAGCAGTTGTAAGCACTAGAGTTGGTGTGACAGCTGAAGTAAAATCAATCTGTCCCATAAGTATCATCTGGTTTCGCTGCGCCTCTTCTTAGCTGAATGCTAGCTTCAGCAGAATTTAAGCCCTCTTTGTGAGCTCATTACAAATAGCTTCCATACTTTCAGAGAAAGATGTGAAATATTTAGTGGGCGAAATCAATGCATTTTTCAAAACTCAGCGTTGTCCGTTGTGCAAGGCCAGTTTGACTTCGCAGGAGGCCATCAGTCTTTCCTGTGCACATGGGTGTAGAACAAATTTGGCATCGCAGTCCAGCTCTCCGTCAATTAGATGTAGATTGTACTGGCCAGGTTTCGACCCCGCTTCTAAAAATGAACACTGATGCAATAGTCAAGCTGGCAGCAGAAATTCAGAGTCATTAAATAAGGTCTTGAACTAATTAGGCCCCCCAGTCTTTCGGTCTTGAGGCAACACAGCTACAGTATGTGACTGGACTAATGTGTTGAACCAAACTACTAAAACTAACATTTTATCTACAGGTATGCCATTGTTTATTAATGGGTACTATTCCCACTTATTGCCAGACCTGACTAGGAGTGGAGCATTCATAACTTTTCACAACTAAACAGGGATATATGAAAATTTTGTTTCTTCAAATGAAGATTTTACTTATTTTTTAACTCTGATTTTAGCCATAGATATTTAATCTTAATAATAAAACCAATTTTTTTAATTGAACATAACATTAACTTACACATTGATCAATTAACAATTTCATTACAGCAAAGTCAGACTTTAATTATTTCTTTTAGTTTACATGTCATTATAATATGGTTTTTGCAATTAATATTTCAAAAACTGGAATCTGCAAATGTCATACTTAACTTAACAAACTAGATGTATAATGTGATGTTGCCATCTTCTGGTAGTGGCAGTGACATATTATGTAAGTATTAAATATTCACATGCTGCTGGGATTAACAGGGTATTATAAACCAAAAGTTTGAATATGTTTACTTGAAAAATGACAAATAACAGCTGCTCATTTTCCTCATTATACAAAAAAAAAAAAAATGCAGCATAGAGGTGATTAGGATTGTCTCCAACTGCTCTGCAAGAATCTGTTATCTGTGTTTGCTACCTGTGGAGAGGTGAAGATGTGTGGAGGTTAGAGGTTCTGTTTATGTCTGTCTACAGGGGTATTTACCAAACTCAATAAGATCAGCAACACCCCATCACCTGACAAAAACGAGCAAGAGTTTGTCAGTTTGTGTGCTGGTACTTATTAGAGCTGTCAGCAGGGGAGATGGGTGTATGTGTGTGTGTGTGGCACTCATGTATGTGTGTTTGCGTGCAGCGCTGGTGGGGCAAGGGGTTAAAAATCACCCATAAGTCTCAAAAGCTAAAACTCACTTCTTTCAAGAAGGATAAAAAGCACCTTGTTACAACAGTTAACTCCAGCAGATGACAGCTGACTTTGGTGACTTGGGGCTAATGGAAAGATTAAGTCAATTACAGCTTGGCAGGGGGACTTAGAAATATTTGAGACATTCCCTTGAATATTGGAACAATAGGCACCCGCGTAGACGCTGTCACTCTGCAGCATTAAATTTCATTATGTCAGAGTAAATCCAACAAAATGTACTCAGTCCTTTTTTTCCTAAAAAATAAATCTTGATAATAACATAACAATGAATGAACGGTGAAACGCAGTCCAAGAGAAAGCATTACTGTCCCCTCATGTGCAGTGTGTGCAGCTTTTTCATGAGCATCTAGTGAATGCACCCTGTTTCATCTAGACAATATTGTTGCTGACTTAGTCCCCAACTTTAGATCAAACAGAGTGGAGGGAGAATGAATTCAGCAGAAACTAGAAACCTAAAAGGGGTTGAGGAAGATGAAATACAGCAAAGAGGAATGGCCAAAATATGCAGCTGTTTGGACCACTACAAACAAGGTGATGAAATCCTTAAATATAATGGAAAGATTGGAAGAGTATCATCATTCCTATCCTCCAGAATTACATTGCTTTTATTGCAGTATTTTCCGTTGTTGGAGTTTCTGGAAACCAATTTCATTTCCTGTCAGTGCAGAAGGTTACAGGCAATTTACAACTAACTTTTGTTCTCCAATAATCACATCAGAAATCTCATAACAAATTTTTTTTCTCCTGCTCATGTGACAACGTGCAAATGTCACACAAAGACTCCCACCAGGTTAATTCCCATTTCTCCTTCTTTTTTTGCGCAGCAGAAATGAGTTCAGCCCGCGTGGTGGGCATACATGTTAAGTGCCTCTCAGCTTTAAAACTCATCAGCAGGACGAAGGCCTGCAGGGTATCTGGCAGCAATCCGATTAAATGATGTAACCTTTGGCCTGCAGGAGACCACATCTCCACAGGAAGCCCATGATTTTGAGTTTTTAATAACATATAAATGCCTGAGGTAAAAGACACAGTTTTCAGTTACGGATGGATGATTAAATATCTGCTGGTTGGCCTTCACTTGTGTCCTTAACTGCTACCATATCAGTCAGGTTAGTTAGAATATAATGAAGGCAGTTTTGACAGTGCCCTGGTGCCCCTACAATTGCTTTTGCGCTGTTAGAGGCTTTTGGGCACAGCATTGCACATCGCAGTTCATTAAAATCTCTCTGTAACATGGTGTCCTTAGAAGAGTACAACAACATCAAGCAATTAATTGCTCACACAGACAGAAACCTTGATTTGGAAAAAGCCCAGAGTGATTGTGTCTTATGCAACTTGTTCTTAGCTTGTAGCCGACACTGGATGCATGTAAAACAATGAATTTAACAGGCTTCATTTATGTAATATATTTAATCCATGTTAGATTTACATTTTACCAAAGTTTGTGAAATGTGCCCAAGAGACATAATAGTTGCATGTCAAAATGGAAAACAGAATCAACTTGGACTGCATTTAGACAGAAAAGATAATTATTTGGTTTTAAGACATTTATCCATTTATTCTTCTTCTAAACCATTACTCTGTCTGCAGCATTATACAGTAACCACAATAGACAGCACTGTATTTTTCCTGTAGTCATCCTTTGATTTGATTTGATTTCATACTGCACTCTTCCCATCTGCAAACATTGTTAGGTTTACAGCTCTGATGCAAATCCCTGACCTATATAACTTATACTTTACTGGTATTAAAATAAAATGGCTGCAAAAATAGGGTGCAAAAATACTTAATATGCATCTTAATCTAAAGCTAAAAAGTATAATATTCTACTATTTACTAACGCAGGCATTATGAAAGTTGTTCTTTCAGTTCTAGTTTTTTGTTTTGCAGAACTTATAAAATTAGTTAAGTAATATAAGATAAAACTTTATTAATCTTGCATTGGGAACATTCACTTATTATGTTGAATTATGTATAAAGCAAGGTAAGGTAAGGTTTAAAATGAAAATTATTCTGTGTAAATTCCAAAGCACGAGTCACATTAACACCACTCTTCATCTCATTATGTGGTTTAATGCCGGCATTCTGAAGATAAACCACTAAAGTCTGAGGTTATGCCCTCCTTTAAGTGGAGGTCATCATAATGTGGTTGGACAGCCTTAATGCACAGTACCATGATATATTCTCCACGCACACACACAAATAAACATGCACGCACATATTCATGTCCCCATTGTTAGAACTCGTTCTTTTTTTTCTTCTGATTGTCCTTGGTTTTCACCTATTTTTTCTTCTTTCTTGTTCTGCAAAGCACAAAGATGAACCTATTTGTTAAAAGCATGCTGTAAATAAACATGACTTGGTTTTTAAGCAGTATGATTGCTTTGGCCATATATTATAGTCTTAGAACATGGGTCCACGTGCACCTGGGGAATTTAGGAGCACAAATAAAGAATATGATTAAACTTGACTGGTTCTGCTTCCTTTTTAGTTCTGTAGCATCCCAAGAGTAACATAAGCTGTGGAAGATGGATTTGGCTGCCGGTTGGCTGTGCGTCGTGTTTCTATGGGTTACACAATTTACCTTTGCAGGGGAGGACTTCAGAGTAGCTGCTGCCACCATTCCCGCTCCAACCATCAAAAGAATAGTCTCTGACAGAGACGTAATGAACTAAAATAGTCTTAATGAGATCAGTGAGGCTGGGGTTGTATTGTCTCTCGGGAATAACCACCAACAGAAATAGCACTGATAAGTCCAAGCAATTGTTAGAATGGAGTCACTTTAGCAACAGAGACAAACACTAGGGCGACACCAAGGGAGAGATATCAAAGGCATTTCTATAGAAAGAGGCACACTGCTGTCACAATGCACAGACAGAACAAACAATGATAATATTAATAAAGACAGGACTTTTTTTTTACACTATGAAGAATTTTACCCTATAGCAAAGATAGCTTTGCAATATGGAGAAATTGTGATATTGTGAAAATTCACATTTTATCCAGAAATTATGCCAGACATTGTGTTTATCATCGTTATGGATTTCAACACAGACAGTCGACATTAGAGCCATTTTGGAGCCACAGGTTCATATTCCCATATTCACCCTAAAAGTGTACATAATAATATTGAAAGAAAGAAGAATGCAGAGCAATATGAACTGCAGCTAATATTAGCAATGATATCATAAAGATAAACAACAGAAACAATGGTTATGAAGTGTTTGCTTGGCTGCAGCTTCGAGCTGAACGCACAGATGGTCCACCCTGCGCCACCTCATTATCCAGTGATCAGGTTGACCCGGTGATGTCACTTCTCAGAGCTCTCAAGGCACCTTACATGATTTATATCTCTGTAAACCTGGTAACAATAACAGTGGTGTCTCTGAACAGGGAATGCAAACCTCCCAGTGTTTGGCCCGTCTGTGTGTGTATATGACATGGCTGGGCATACAGCTTAGGGGGAAATGAAAGCTAGCCCTGCAGTAAACAACGGGCAAAACAGGATATTTTTAGATTATGAATGCATCTAATGTAAATATGTTTTCATGCTGGGAGAAGCATATTTAACTGTCATCAGATATTCTCAAAGCAAAACAAACTTTGTTCCCGAATGCCACAGCAACAGCCACAGAGAAAGACCAGATGATGAACAGATTTGAATAATTTTTTTTGTTTGTTATCAGTGTTCGGCAGCGAGAAAACTTTAAATGAATGCGTCATATAAAACCATCCATCATTATTCTGATGAACATTTATAAATTGTATGGTGAGCTGAACTGCTGCATTTCATCCTAAACCCCACCTGAACAATAAATCACCTGCACATCGGAAGTGCGATTGCTGTCCTCACCTCCTTTATAGACCGACAGTTCTATCTTCTGAGAAGGATTGGTCATTTACAATAAATTTGATATAAATGTGATATGACAGAATATCATCAAACTTCCCTTCGCCTCAAAAATAAGCCTGAAGGTTTGGGTATGATCCAATTCCCTCTCTGCCATTGCTGCTGTCAGAAAGTTCTATTCATCTTCTTTTTCATTTTCTCTTGTAACTAGGAGCTGTCAAGGCCTGGGGGCTTTGCCTTGCAGTTTGCTTGGCTCTATTTATAATTGGACCCTGTCAACAGTGTCCAGTGCAACTCAACTGCGCAGTTTGTTATGGCAGCTACTGTGTACCGATTTCAACACATGCCAGCTGTGAGACAGTTTGTATGTCATTAATGCGCAACTATAGGTAGGTGCAGACACAGTGGCTGCACTCACAACTTTGTGGATGGAATGAAAATCATCTACAGAGGGATCAGAGGGGACGGAGCAGAGTCGAAGTCAAATTCTTCCAGTCGATACACAGTAAAGCTCTTGGGGTGCTACACACTGACAGGAACGGGAACATAGGTATGTGTGTACATCAAATATATACAAAGACTGTGGGGTAAATCAAACATACACAACAGCTGTGACATTAGCTGTGTACACTGAATAGTTATGGTGTGTTAGAGAAATTGATTTGCTGACATTTTAAGTGAAACAGCACATGGAGATGTCTGGTAATGAGACAATATATTTACAACACTCCCATGGGTGCATATTTTAAAATACTCTAAATGATCTGTGATTGTGTGCAGCGATGCTCTCCGTACAAAAATCAAACATACTTTTAATATAATTGAGTCATTTTGACCTGTACCCGCTGAGCTGCACAGTGCCTGTGTGGGTGTCCTTGTAATCAACACTGGTTCTCCAGATGAGTAGCTCAGAAACAGAGAGAGAGAGAGAGAGAGAGAGAGAGAGGGAGAGAGAGAGAGAGGTTGGATCATGACTGGGCTTGGAATCAGAGGAGAATGATCTGCTGGGAGACGCGTCTGACACCTGGAGGACCTGTGCGATGAGAGAGCGGCATAGCAGGAAATGTCAGGACAATGTCACCATATGACTCTCACAAGCAGAACTTTTGACTCACGCTTTGAGGGTGGATTCAGGGGCTATTTTGCAGGGTGAAATCTGTCAGGGGTGGTGTGGGGCAGAGGCATTGCGGCCCACGCAGACACGGTTAAATCCCTGCAGTGCCTCCTCTCCGTCAGCTCTGTTGTGTATGACTGCATGCACATTGATTCACACATTCAGAGGCAGCTATGGGGACCTTAAGGGTCCATTAAGGGCTCCTTGTCAGACAATGCACAGCACTGTGTAATGCAGTGGCAATGCAGACCTAACGATTAGATGACAGCCTTGGTCTTGTTCAGGAAAAAAAAAAAAGGTGGAAAATGTGCATGGCACTGAAGGCTGTGTGTGTGTGTGTGTGTGTGTGTGTGATTTCTGCAGGTAATTAAAGGTGTGTGGAGCATCTTTCCTCCTTAGCAGCTCAAACCACGAGAGGGAGACAGAGCTTCTCCCCTGCCAGGCTATCAGTGCAGACCATTTCACACAAATGCACACCTGATTACTTCCCCTTATTGTTAAGAACAGCCTGTAGTGAGTGGATGGCACTGATAAGAAAACAATAAAAAAAACAGTATTTCAAATATTTGATCTGTTTTGGGCAGGTTTAAAAATCTAGTTATTCCATCATAACTTCCCTCTCTGATCCTGATGGCGATGCGGGCATCACCTCGCCCTCCTACATGACTAAACCTCTCCATTTATGTGTCCTCACCTCGCCAGACCTGAGGAGGTCCAGCCCACGCGGCTCCGTTTTGTCCGCCCGGAATGACACAAACCACGTCCATTTAAAACCCGACAAACGCATTCCAGCGGGGACGGCAGCCAATGGCCTGAGAGGAGGGCGTGACTCTCCTTACTCCGGCAAAAGCAGGAGTATGAAGTTTGGATTATCAGTGTCCAGCTGCTGCGAGAGAATGGTGCACCTCGGTGCCCAGAAGCGCGCACCATCATCATCATCACCGTCGCCATCCTCATCCTGCAGACTGGGATTTGCGCTGTTGCAACTTTAACCGCTTAGTTCTCAAAGGTGTTTATGCGCAAAAGTTGAACGCGTCTCCTCTCTGCGGCTCCGGAGCGACAAATGGCTCGGATCGCCCCCCCGCATCCGCATCCGCTGCTGCTGCTGCTGCTCGCGGCGATTCTGACAGGTGATGCCGCGCAGGTCTTTGACAGCCACGGGTTGTCTTACGCACTGAGGTCCGAGCTGT
This sequence comes from Amniataba percoides, assembly GCA_037176925.1. Classification (NCBI taxonomy): domain Eukaryota; kingdom Metazoa; phylum Chordata; class Actinopteri; order Centrarchiformes; family Terapontidae; genus Amniataba; species Amniataba percoides. Next base: position 5,876,643 of record JBAJHX010000049.1, on the reverse strand, counting down.
CGGAGGACACCATCCTGGTCGCCAACAACGGGATCCGCGTGCCTTTCGGGAGGTCGGTCTTCATCGATCCCGTCAACGATCTGGTCATCCAAGTTCAGCCCGGCGACAGATGCAGCATCACGGTCCTGGACAACGACCCCCTGTCACAGAGGCCCGGGCACCTGTCCCCCAAAAAGTTTCCGTGCGAATTTGGCCCCAACGACGTGAAGTACTCCCACTTCGGCTCCAGGAGTCCTCCGAGGGACAGAGTGAGGCTGCAGCTCAGGTACGACACCCACACGGACACGATTATAATCCCGTTCATGATGGAGGTGGAGGTCGTTTTTACGCAGCTGGAGGTGCTCACCAAGAATATGCCCCTCACTGTTGAGAAACTGCTGGGCACAAGTAACCCCATCGATAGGAGAGTGTTAGAGTTCACCTATGACAGGAGTGCTCAGCAATGCAAAATAGCCTCTCTCTCCAGTGGCAGCGTGCTGCCCAGGTATGGGAAACTTGTGGATGAGGGCAGCCTGGGAACAATGGTGGACTGTGATGAATTCATTAAAATGAACATCCGTTATCAGCACACCTTTGCTTTGAAGTCACCAAACAGAGATTACATTCCCATGCTGGTGGAGCTGCACGACAGGGAAGGCAATTTGCTCAAGCAGGAGTTTTTCCAGATTCTGGTGAGGATTAAAGATGGAGAGGAGAACACGGCGCCCAAGCCCAGCTTTGTTGCAATGATGATGATGGAAGTAGACCAGTTTGTGATGACAGCGATAACCACGGATATGCTGGCTGCGGAGGACGTGGAGTCTAATCCTGATGAATTAATTTTCAACATCACATCCACCCTGTCCTATGAAGAGGGCTACATAGTGAGCACGGATGATAGGAATTTACCAATAACTTCATTTTACCAGGGAGACCTCAAAGACTTGAAAATCGCTTACAAACCCCCTGCTGTGGATTCAGAGACTGAGCGGATTTTCCAGATTGAGTTTGAGGTAGTAGACACAGAGGGGGCTGTGTCAGACCCTTTTGCTTTCATGATTGTTGTTAAGCCTATGAACACGTTGGCCCCCGTGGTGACCAGGAATACAGGCCAGTTACTGTACGAGGGCCAGTCTCGGCCCCTGTCCAGTTCACAGAATCTGGAAATCAGCGATGAGGACAATTTAGATAAAGTCAAAATCACTGTTATTGACGGGCTGAGGCACGGAGACTTAACTGTTCTGGGCTCGAGGAGGAAATTTTTCACCCCGGCTGACCTCGACGCTGGCGCAGTCATTTATCAGCATGATGGAAGTGACACATACAGTGATAATATTATTTTCAGAATGACAGATGGCACAAATGAAGTGGAGTTTCTGTTTCCCATCACTGTTGTGCCAACTGATGACGAGCCTCCAATAATAAATGCCAACACCGGTTTGGTTTTATTCAAAAACCAAATGATGCCCATCTCCTCGCTTATGCTCAGTGCAGCAGACATCGACTCTGAGGATTCTTCAATAAAATTCACAATAGAGCCCCCCTTTTCCACGATTGGGCAGGTCTTGCTGCGTCAGTCTGAGGCCCCTGAGGACCCCTCAACCTGGAAGTTTAATACAGAGGATGAATTGTATGAGAAAGTAGTGACTGAATGGCTGCAGCAGGATATTACTGACGGCAAACTGTTTTACAAGCACATCGGGCCTCACAGCACCAGCACGGTCATGGATCAGTTTGTGTTTCGAGTTCAGGATGACAACGACCCGCCGAACCAATCAGGTCAGAGCTCTTTCATAATCAAAATTCTCCCTATTGACGACCTCCCACCTGAACTGTATCCAGACACAACTCTGCAAATGACTGTGCACGAGTATCAGCTTACTTACTTCCGAAAGAAATTCCTCCGTTACACTGACCTGGACTCTGAGGACCGGGATCTCAAATACACCATCATCCAGCCGCCGACAGACACAGATGAGAACAGCCCTGTTGTACTGGGAGCTCTGGTTTTAACTGAAAAGCCAAACACTGAAGTCACAACTTTCACTCAGGCACAAATTAACCACCATAAAATAGCTTATAAACCGCCTGACCTTGAGCTTGGAATTACCACCCATGTTTTGCAGTTTAGGTACACTGTGGAGGATGTTTCTGGAAACACTAGAGACGGAGCTTTCACTATATTTTTAAAGCCTGTGGACAACAAACCGCCTCAAATAACCAACTCTGGATTTACTGTGCTCGAACGTGGCACACATACCATTACGAGAGCTGAGTTGGACACCTCAGACACAGACACAGACAGCAAACAAATATCCTTCACTATTACTCAGCCTCCTCTACATGGCCACATTCAGTTTACATTCACTGACATGACAAAAGGAGATACTTTCAGCCTTGAGGACATTGGAAATGGCAGAATTTCCTACATCAATAATGGAGATGAATCCACAGTCGATTCGATACAAATAGACGTCAGCGATGGAGTCCACGTTGTACCGATCACTATAAAGATTAATGTGAAGCCAATAGATGATGAGAGTCCAACTATCAGTCTCCCAGCTGGCACAATCGGCTCCTACATTGATGTGCTGGAAAATGGAGCAACAGAAATCACAAGTAATGTCATTCAGGGAAGAGACGAGGACACGGATGACCTCCGTCTGACCTTCATTGTGGAGGACCCGCCGTCGTTAGGTGAAATTTTGGTGAAAGGCGTCCCATCTGCCACATTCACCCAAGCTGACATTATTAATGGCTTTGTGGTTTATGCTCATACCAGTGGGGAGATAGGCTTGACCACTAAGGAGGACTTTTTCAATCTCACTTTGACAGACATGTCTGATGAGTGGACTGTTGGAGGAAATAAGATCACAGGTGTCAGAGTGCATGTAACTATTCTTCCCCTGGACAGCCAGGCTCCAGAGGTCTTTGTGGGGCCTCAGTTCACCGTTGTGGAGGGAGAGAAGAATGTCATTCAGATTCTTCATATAAGCACTGATGATGTCGACACCCCCAGCGATGACCTCCTCTGTACAATCATCGTACAGCCAACTTCAGGGTATGTGGAAAATATTTCCCCAGCCCCGGGTTCAGAGAAATCCAGGTCTGGCACGGCTATTAGCGCTTTCACCATTAAGGACATCAGACAGAATCACATTTACTATGTTCAAAGCATCCACAAAGGAGTTGAGCCAGTCGAGGACAGGTTTACGTTCAGATGCTCTGATGGCATCAATTTCTCTGAAAGGCACTTTTTCCCTATCTCCATAATCCCCTCTAATGATGAAAAGCCTGAGATTTACATGAGAGAGTTTGTAGTCATGGAGGGCATGAACATTGTCATCGACACTCCCATCCTGAATGGCGCTGATGCAGATCTCCCCTCTGATCAGCTCACATTCATTATCACCAAGCCCCCCAAGCACGGATTTATTCTCAATCAGCTCACTACCGGCACCGTCCCTGTTTCCAACTTCACCTTGGATCAGATCAGGGAGGCCTCCAGCATTGTGTATGAGCATGATGACTCAGAGACCACAGAGGACAGCTTTGATATTGTTCTCACAGATGGAAAGTTCAGTGTAGAGAAAACAGTAATAGTTATGATTATCCCTGTGGACGATGAAACCCCGCGGATGGCAATCAATGACGGCCTTGAAATTGAGATAGGTGACGTGAAAGTCATAACCAGCAATGTGTTAAAAGCTACTGATCTGGACTCTGACGATAACACACTTACTTACATTATTCGCTATGGGCCTGGACAGGGATATTTACAGAGGGCAACGCTTTCTGGGACATTACAAAATATTACAGTTGGAATGAACTTTACGCAAAACGAGGTGGATCAGGGTTTGATTGTGTATATCCATAACGGGCAAGAGGGGATTCGAGACCTCATCAAATTTGATGTGACAGACGGCATCAACCCTCTGATTGACAGATATTTCTATGTCACAGTCGGTGGCATTGACATGGTTTTCCCAGACGTGATCAGTAAAGGTGTTTCCCTTAAAGAGGGTGGCAGGGTTACCCTGACAACAGACCTGCTCAGCACCAGCGACCACAACAGCCCAGATGAACACCTGGTTTTCACAATCACCAGAGCGCCAGTGAGAGGTCACCTGGAGTGCACTGACACACCTGGGATGCCCATCTCATCCTTCACACAGCTCCAGCTGGCCGGCAACAAAATCTACTACATCCACACTGCTGACGATGAAGTGAAAATGGACAGCTTTGAATTTGAAGTGACTGATGGCTATAACCCTGTGTTCCGCACTTTCCGCATCTCCATCTCTGATGTGGACAATAAAAAGCCTGTGGTGACAATACACGGCCTGGTGGTGACCGAGGGGGAGAACAAACTCATCACACCTTTTGAACTAACGGTGGAGGACAGAGACACTGTTGACCGCCTCTTAAAGTTCACAGTCACTCAAATACCAGTTCATGGTCGCCTGCTCTTTAACAACACCCGGCCTGTCACCTCTTTCACAAAGCAGGACCTGAATGAGAACATGATCAGCTACAAGCATGACGGCACAGAGAGTGCAGAGGACAGCTTTTCTTTCACCGTCACTGATGGCACTCACACAGACTTCTACGTCTTCCCCGACACAGTGTTTGAAACCCGAAAGCCACAAGTGATGAAGATCTCTGTCCTGCCGGTGGATAATGGGGTGCCGCAGATTGTGGTGAACAAGGGTGCCCCAACATTGCGGGTGCTGGAGACCGGTCACCTGGGGTTTGTGATCACCAGTAAGACCCTTAAAGCGGAGGACAGAGACAGCATTCAGAATTCTGTGATCTTTAGGATTACTGTCGGCCCAGAACATGGCTACCTGATCAACCTCAGCAAAGGGAACGCCACTATCACCAGCTTCACACAAGGTAAGAGAGCTGCATTTCAGACAGCTTTGGAACTGTGTGACATTTTGTTAGGTGTGTAATGTGCAGAGACTCACACTGAAGACAGTTTTTTTTCTTATTCTCTTGAGCCCACTCTCAAACTCATTTTACATTTACTCACTGTGCTAAATGTACTCCCCTCTGATGCCTGCCTGAAAAACGCTGAGTTGAAACATAAAGGTTTTTGTTTTCACTCAAGAGACTGCCTATTTACAGCGATGAAGTATGCCAGTGCCTTAGGCAGACCAGATCTCACTAGAGGAGTGCATTTTTCAAATAGTACCTAATGTATTTCACTTTGGGAGAGAACTGATGGTGATTTGTACATTACCAAAGTCATATTTTCTACAAGCAGACAAGGGGATTACAGACCCAGTGATAGATAATGCCCACATGCAAACATGTCAGGGGTGGGGGTGTAGTTGAAGCATGTTAGTCTGGCTCCCAGGAGGCTACTGGCTTTAAAAACACGAGTACATAAGATTTTTTTTAATTTCCAACAGACGAAAGGGTTGCCCTGGTAAATGCTAAATATCAGGGTGGCAGCATCAGCGTACAGTCAGTTTCCATGTATCCTCTGCTTTTATTTACAGAGTCACTGTGAGATGCTTTCCCCAAGAGGCCTGTTCAATATTTCAAAAGTTCTCACAGGAGTAAACAGTCAGTAAATAAAGACACCATCTCCTGGGCATTTGAAAATTGTGGCTGTGCATTTTTATGCATTGGTCCCTTTGAAGGGAAATGTTTTTACATCAAATATTGAAGACAGCAAGGGCTGTAAACTTCACAATCTTCCAGATCCAGGAGCTATAAAGAATCCTGTCTAGCAGTACACTATCACGATGGCAACCCGACCGCTGTGATGGGGCCTCAACAATCAAGCTATTCTTTATGCTCTGTGTCATTCAGGAGTCAAACAGATATACAGACCTTGTTACCAGGCAGTTTCTCCTTTCAGATTCCCCCTCAAACTATGCACTGCACCCTGTCTCAGTCTGCAACTTACAGTAGTTATGCCAGTTAAGTAGCCTGCATGGAACAAATTGGACATATTTAATTTTAGCCAAATAGCTATTGTAGACTTTTATGAGGACATTATTTATATTTATGCAAATGTATCTCTTTTTCAGCTGAAATTGATGACCTGAACATATGCTATATTCTGAGGGGTGGTGACAATGCTACAAATGACATCTTCCATTTCTCCATTGAAGACAGTGGTAAGTGACTTTATTTAAACAGGCCCTCTCGAAATTATACTCCAGGGTAAAGGCGCCATTACGGTTGAAATGAGGTCTTGTCATGCCGACGTTTAGGCTGAAATATTGACTTTTGTCACACTCTCTCAGGTTTAACTTTCAAAGACTGATTCCTCTCAGAAGGGAAAAGAAAAGCTTGCATGTGCGTTGTAACGTGCCATATTTGGCAGAAGTACAAACCAGAACTTGTGTGTGCATTTTCTTACTTTGGCATGGGTAAGTGGAAAAAAAAACAGTAAATGAGAGGGATTCTTATGGTGATTTCTGTTCAACCAGTAGTTTTGTCCAAAAAAATGATACGATCGCTAAAATACTGTAGCTGGCTCGGTCTTATAACACACATGATCACACTTTTTTTTCCATGTGAGGCACTCCTTTTTAGAACGTAACGATTGATTTAGCAAGTAAGTAATTAGTAGAACAATTAGCGAAGACCTTCCCTCCACTGTAAATATGTAATCAGGCACAGGCTCAGTGAGTGGTTTGAGGCAATCACGCCGGTGTTGCCGATTAGCAGAAGCAGTGTGCCTGACAGTGTGTCCTTTTTTCTACCCTTCAGGCGTGATGAGTGAGCACAAAGGACCTCTCTAACAGGGGCCCTCTTTTCCCACAAGCACCTCGGTGGGCCCCCGTACATATTTTGTTATCTCTCAACTCGGGACTAATCTGCAGCTCCAGTTGAATAATAGATAGGTTAACATCAGTGCCAACAGGTGGATGGGGTGCTAATGAGTGATGACTAATATGCAGGGGACAGCTCCTTATTTGGAGGTGATACTGAATGAAAGTGCTTTACCTGAGCTGCTGGCAAGTGTCGAGCACATGCAGAGCTCTTTTGTTGTTGAGTGAAGTTCAGTCGGTCCATTTATTATTGTCTCAATTGGGTTATTTGTCATAGATCTCTCCGGGCTTCTCTCTCTCATTTTCTTTCCCTCTCTAGCTTACTTGATGCTTGACGACATACTTGTGTCTCGCACCGGTAGTTTATCTTCCAGAAATAGCAATTAAAGTCACTTGTTTCAGCTCGCCCCTTCAATATTTTACAATACTTTTAGACTTGATAAGAGGATTAAAAACAGCAGATGTCTTATTGTGTCCTCAATCATAGTTATGTGCCTGGGCAAAACAAAACATTAAATTGCAACAGTCAGACACATCACATATCTCTAAAATGTCCTTCTGTGACATGGGAATTGTGCTTTATAGTGGCACCTAAATGGCTTGACAAATTGATGAAGAGTCTTGTTGGATGACCCATCCATAAGGACTCGTCACATACAGCTCTGCAGCTTGTGAGGCAGCCAGTGAACATTTTTTAAATAAGATTTAAGCTGTGCCGGTGGCTGCCCTAAATCCCCAGACAGAGCCTCCAGCACTTTGAACAGTCGTGTTGGGGAGGAGCTGAATGGTGTACTCTGGCACACAGCTGCACTCTATCATGTTCAGCAGTGGAAAACATTCTCCTCCTCACTTCAAGTTCATCAGGAAATTTACCAACTGTGTTTCTTTTTTTTTTTTTTTTTTGAGGTTGAACAGTTACTTTTCATGTTGCAGCTGCTCAGTGGGATTCCAGGAGTTTCTGATAGCAGCTGTGACGAAAGCTAAATGTGTGCACAGCGCAACTGAGTATACGTTCATATATATGTCATCATGTTTTCAGTATGTACACCTATGAAACCAGGGCTGTAGTTCAAGATTATTGATTGCTGTTTTTTTTAATTATTTATTTGATATATACAGTGTCTGAAAATAGTGAACAACTTGCTTTTTCCACACAGCACAGACCAACATAATTGCTTGCAGCATACCTCTACCAAAAAACAGCAAACTTAACAAGATTTTGTGTAATTCATTATTTGAACAATTTATTAGAATAGAATAGAATAGAATAGAATAGAATAGAATAGAATATTAATTGTCACTCTTACTGTAATTGTATTGATTTTATGTTGGCTGACTAATCGGCTAATCCTTTCAGCACTAGTTTGAAGCCACATTACCAGTGATCACTATGCGCCTGCTCAAAGATGAATTTACTGTACTGGCATCAGCGCCCCACTCAGCTGATTGTTATAGACGTTTTGCTGGCTCAATTGTCAATCCAAGAACAAAATGACTCACAACTTGCAGTCATTACAGAACAGGCTACTAATTTACTTTTTTTTTTGCAATGGGAGAATGAATGGAAATAATAAGCCATTCATTGCACTCAATCCAAATACTTATGGCAGTTTGACATCAGACCACAAGGTTGTTTTGGCTATTGGAGCTGAGATCATAGTTCATCTGATAGATGGATTGTCTTGCTACAGGGCAGAGTCCTGGCTCTCTTAAATTGAGCTGCCAGGGTCTGAGATCTTCTTGGCAGCAATGCATCTGCTGCTTGATGTGTCATTTAAACTTTAAATGGAGTGTTCAGTGCCCAAATGTAAATGTATGTCGGACTTGTTCTTTTCTTGTTCATTGTTTGGCATAGCTCTATGTGAACATTGGCTGCAATAATGACCTTTGCTTTACTTTGGCGATTATTCATGATTTTAAAAGAACTGCTAACTGTTTAGTTGGGTAAATTATTCTTGTATAATTTAGACCAAAGGAAATTGGTGCTTCACTTAATTAACTTGGCTACAAAAGACACCAGATGGGCTTTTTGCCACAAATAACAATTGGCAGTTAAGCCACATCCCAAGATGCTTATAATGTTTAATCACTTTATGTCACAATAAACAAAAGATTCACACTGTATGATTCAGATACAGTGACTTTTAACCCACTGTGGCAGAAGAAATTTCCGGAAAATACTGGAATTTATGTGTCAGTTTTCCCCCTGTGTCTGGTTTCTTTCATTTAAGAAAGCTGCCATCATGTGCCTTTAAAACTGCACTGAAGGTGCTTTTGCCAAAAAGGAGATAACAGGGCTTATTCTCTCAGCGCGGCTTGTGCGCCTCGCTATTTGTCTAACTTGTCAAAGCCTTGACTGAATAATCACAGGGGACTGAAATTACACATATTAATTACTGGGTATCTGTTTACTGTTTTGAAGAAACATCGCACCTGGACAGCAAAGTCACAGGTAGATGCGTGGACCAGAAACCTCTTTAATTACTTAGAAAGTGGCTTGTTTAGAACAAGATTGTTACCTGGATGTTTGTGTATCTGTGTGTGTGTGTGCTGAGGAGGGGGCTGCTCCTGTCATCCTGTCAGATAATTGCTGTGTGCCGGTGGGCTCCAGCCCTCCCCTTGTCTCCTGAGGATTCAGGTGCATTCAGGTGAGCTTACCTGAGCACACACAAGCCGTTGCATTCCCAGGCTGTTGTTTGTGGAGCTGAAGCCCTGTCTACCTCCAGCCAGTCAGTCAGCATCGGGGATGTTCCTACTGACAGACACACTGCTGGGGCCTTTGTTTTCCCTTCCGAGTACTCACTACCATCTCATTTTTTTTTCTTTCACTGAGCCACAAAGAATCAGCAAAAGTGCATTGATTGTTGAGTCCATGAAAATGTACTGCTTCCGAAGGTCAAAGTTCACTGCTATGTCTAAAGTTTGTTTATGTGTCCCGCTCGATCAGAGAGACTTGTTTAGTATGTAAAGCATGTAGAGTATGAAAATCAATAACTCAGATTTGTGGTGGAGTGGGTCTGCATGACACAGAGCAAATTCCTGAAAGGAACATTTTTTTTTTTTTAACGGCAGCACCTGAGACAGAGGGGAGTGTTATTTCTTTCTAGTTTCCAGCGCAGGGCTGCAGCACCCACCTCAACAAGCGTGCTTTGTTTGTTATTTCGGCTTTGTGTAACAAGATAAGTTCAGGTCACTGTACCTCAACCTAATAAATCCCCCGAACCATCTCGCTTTATTGTGCACATCTTCAACATCTTTCACGTTATCAGTGTGTAATCGCTTGTGACACTGAGTGCATACTTGGATTCATCTCCCTCCTCTCCTCTCCTGTCTAATCCCAGGTTAGGAGGGATTATCATTCTCCCCATAGCGTGCAAGAGCACAACAAAAGTAAGGGGGTAACATGCATTCACACGCAGTTGTGAAGTTAATATAGACTTTGTGTGTGGTATAATATTCACATCGCTGCACAGCTGATGACTCTGCAGTTTCTCTCTGTTTCTATCCTGTTATTAATGAAATAGTCTCCCCTACACTTTTCTTGTGGGGGGGTTAACACTCCTCTGTCCTTGGATCCTACAGTATGAATCATAGGCATAAAGTATGCTGTAAGCCTCAGCAAATTACATAGCTGGTCCGGTCATTGTGTTTTAAAGACATTTTTAGGGTGTTAGTTTTTCCTCAGAGTCCACCTGTGCTGCTGCCAATAAAATATTAGGTAGTCATTTTATTGTTATGGAGAAAATGTTTTGTGATGAAACATCTGGGAGTTGATTAGAGGAGCTATTCCTAGGTAACAGCTGCTTCAGTTGGTGGACGAAAAGCTGAATTACAGAGAGGATTTAGGCTAATCGTTTTAGATAGAGAGTGATTTGCATGGCTCACTGGTCCCTTATGTCTTTAGTCACTAACTTTCAGCAATAATTCCCACACTGCGGTGCATTGCAGTTATATTTGTGATGTTTATTATCCTGCCCAGTCTATATAAAATGGAACATAAAGAGGTGTATCTGCAAATGTATTTATGTGTTAGTAAAGACCAGAGAAGAATTAAGTGAAAGCATTTCTAAGCTGTGCTGCAGGCAACCAACCAAACTTTCAATGTGATCAAACAGACCAGAGTCAGTCAGTTTCAGAGAGGGATTAAAAAGCCATAATGAATGACTCGCTCATTCTATAATACAGGTAAGCCAAAGCATGTTGATAAGAGGTCTCATTATTCTATTATGAATTAGGCATTGAATTAGCCAATGAAGGTGTTTTTGTTTTTTTCCTTGGGTTTATTAGGCTCAAGTTTGCTGAGTTACTAGACAAAGATGTCTCTAGCTTTCATTCTCCATTGTAGGTCATTTTTCTTGAGTGCACTTTACTTCTTAACAGTCCATGTTTAGTCAGAAAAAGCATCTTCTCCTGTCTTGTGTGTCTGCTGGAATAGAAAAAAGAGAGCCTTAAATGTATCAATGATTGATGTGCCCTCATTTATCCTTTTGAAAACAGAAGGGAAACCCTGCCTGATGATTACCTCCCTCTGTCTTAATATGGCTCCAAAGTAAGTGCGTGGAGCCAGGGTTAACCAAGCAAAGGCAAATTCCCAAAAGTATAGAAATCCCAGGCCCAGGCTTGTTCCCCAGATGATGATATGTGTCGTCATACCTGCCTTAGGATATCAGTGTAGCAGAACTGGGGTTGTTCAAGCACAGAGTTTTCAAGAGGTCCCTTCTTCGTGGAGAGATCTTGCAGGCTGAAGTTTATGTTATCGGTCCCATCAGTCCCCTCAACTCCACAAAACCTAATGAATACATCTATTTTATACATAGCTGTCTAGCACTAGAAAAATGAGAACATAAAGTAAAACAAAATGGAAATGACATGGAAACTAAAATGCTAAGGGAAATTAAACCATTGTGAAATCCTTTCACATCTGTGATGTCTGTAATGCAAAATTAATACCATAATCTGTTATGGGAGTGTCCCATTTGTGTCTTGTATGAAGTTTGGCCGTAGCGTATAAAACAATTTAATAAGACTGTGTTATGACAAATCTGATATTCCCAGAAAGGCAGCAGGAACTCTCAGAGTCAGTGACGCTGCAGTCGCTGCTATGACATCTCTCTTTTCACAGTAGCAGAGCTTTTGTTCAATTTTGCAAAATCACTCTGGATAATGTGTTTTTGGCCCCTGAATCCCAGCAGTGGGCCGGAGCTGCTCCTCTCAGCCCCGCTGCATGATAAGCCTCTGACAGCTGGGCTAAGGCTGTAGTGTCACAACTCTTTCCAGCTGAGCCTGGCTTTCAGGATTGGAGCCTGGATTGGATCCTTTGTACAGACTTTTTATGCACAAACATTCACACACATAAAGCATCCACCACCTATCCATCTCGGGGCCAGCTGCCTCATCCCATAATCAGAGATGAAGCTGGCACTGCTAGAATGTCGCACCAAAATGGTGGGCATCAACTGCAGTTTAATTGATAACTGCTTTGTCTTTGATTTCAAGCTGTTGTCTCTTTTGATTAGAGTGCTATGATATAGGCCAAGAAAAACACCAGCTCCTTTCATTTCTATATCATCAGCATTTCAGCGTGCCAAGAAAATATATACGGTAGAGTGAAATTGAAAGTGTTACACAGCTTGAAGCGAATTCTCTTGAGAAGGTTTGCATTTTGCATGCTTCCTATGAACATGGTAGGAGCGTGTCTTGGGCGTAGCAGGGCTCTCGTCTCATAAAAGGTGTTGATGAAACCCCTTGGGGATGCTGTCTGTGGATCGAGCTGCCTCTCACCACCACCTCCACCACCTGCTTACCTCCAGAAGTGGAGCCTGATAGGCAGGATATGAGAGGTAATGTGGTTGAGAAATGGGAGGGAAGAGCAGTCAGAGGAGATGAAAGATGGAAGTGCTCTGTTGGTCCCAGTATTGGTGGGGGAAAGGCATCAAGCTGCTTCCTGTCGCCTGTAGCGATGGCATGAATGTGCTGATATGCAGTTCACTCTCTAAACACTGCTTGTGTTGACAAGTTGCAAGGACTCAAATGTAGTAGGTGAGCTCTGTATGCGTGGAGTTTTATTCACATTTGAATTGAAAATTAGTTGTTGTAGGCTTTATTAGTCTACAGCAAATATTGACTGATCTATTTTTATGTGTATGCCCCCCAAAAAAACAACCATGAAAATGTCCAGACCTCTGATCACCCCCCCCCCACCCTTGCCACCTGATATTAACTAGACCATGCCTGGGCTTATCTTGGTTTTCCAGGACATGGGCTTGGAGTGAAGAGTTACATATTAGCAAGCAAATGGAAAGAGAGAAACAAAGATAGGCCACAGGGTGCAGGTCTAGACAACTGGGCAATCTGGTACAGCAGTTACATTTAGTTTCTTTAATCCCCAAGTAATTTGCCAACACAATTACCAGAAAATTGTTCTTTAATGCTTTAAAGGTTATAACTGGTCAATAAGTCATATGCAAGAACTGCTTTTTTCCCTCCCTATCACATTGCTTTTCATTACTGTTAGGGAACATTTAGTGCTGCTGGCACCCTGTGAAACCTTTGGGGTAGCTGGCTAACAGATTTAATTATGTTACCTTATAAAGAGGGATGATCATGTATAAAGGGTATTCAGTGCGTGTGGGTTGAAGTGTCACAGACTGGCGCTATAGGGAATGATACAATTGTACGCCTCTTGTGTTTGTCCTCTTTGACGTTTACCTTTTGTCCTTCAGATCTAATAGTTTTCCATGTCTGTGAAATATAACTCATCACATCTCATTACTGTATTCCTTTCCTTGCGGGGGTGCGGGGGGGTGGTTTAGGTGTTGTTTCCCTGACACCAGGCCGTGCATCTTTGAGTTAGCTTTGAACGCCCGTGGTCTCTGAATTACAGCCTCCTGACAAAGAGTGTTTTTGACACATTTGATCTAATTCTGTGGCAAAAGTCAAAGTCTTAGCTTTGTTTGGGAATTATTTTAGTTCTACCTGTCTCAGTCAGTGAGCCTCAACGCGAGCTCTGCTGGTCATAATATTCAGCATTGTTCCCTGTGCCATATGAATTCAGTGTGTAATATAAAAAGAGGTAGATTTTACTATTCAATAACCTTCACAGTATTAAATTTTAAGACCCTGTAGTGTGTGAAAAGTTTTAAGCCACATGGTCTGAACTGGTCAATCTTTCAGTCTTTCTTTCAGACAGTAATTATCTTTATTGTGCCCCAAAAAGAGATTTGATTTGTAGCTTTGTAGCTAATGTAGTCAAAGTCATCAGTTAAAAAAGAACATTAACAGTAGTGTCACATCAGCCTATTGTAATATAGAAAACAGACATAGTCTTGCTTCTAATACATTAATACAAGTTTGGAAGAATTTGCTATGTTTCCTGCAAGTCTATATTAAACTGACACATATTAGAAGCCATACACTTTCTGAAGTTTCTGTTGTGCGTGCTCTCTCCTATACCCAAAAAGTCGCATAATTCATCCCTACAACTATCAAAGTGTGTCTGACTCCAAAAGTTCTTTCAGAAATATTCCAACAAAGACATCCAGGAGTTATTTGTGCAATGATTCAGATGCAGTTTGAGTGTGTAAATAATATTTTGCAAGCATCCTAAGAAGTAATCTTCTTTTAACAACCTGTACAAATTTTTGAACTCTGGGTTTGTTCCACTGCACAGACTAATCTTCGGTCCAATATTACAAGGAAGAGACAATAACAACGCTAAATCCTCAGACATTTTCTCCCCTCTTTTCATGAATACAGACTAACATGCTTATCTTTAACATGCAGGTTTGCACAGCTCTACTTGAAGGCTCCTTTTCTCCAGTCATAAACAAAGCACCAAGAGTCATTTAACACATCTTTAGGAATTACCATTTCAGCTTTTCAGGGAACATTTTCCTCTCAGGCAAAAGCCTTTCTACATGTGAGGATTTGCAAGTAACAACTGTGAAATGCAGTTGAAACATGTTGTTATAAATGAAACCAATGGAGGCCAGCCCTGAGAACAGCCTCGACAAACACCCAGCTCTATTAGTATGGAGCTCATGAGTCTTTGGGACTGGGATGGGGTTTTATATTCTCTGGTCTCACACTGCTGCTTTCAGCAAACAGTCCACCATTATTCGGTCTGACAAGAGAGCAAATACTGTGCATTCAAGGGTCAGGAAAAAGCACGTCCCCCTCTCTTTGTCAAGTCCCTTCATCTTATGTTGCTTTGTTTTCTCTCACATTTTCACACCTCCCCTTGTATCTCCTTGTTATTTCGCTACCTCTGTTGTTTTCTATTCAGCCACCAGCAGCATAGGGGAGTTGGGGTACGTTTAACACATGCACTTGGAACAATGCAAGCCTTTCAGCTCCTGGGATGGAGACCGAGCTTTGTTTCCATGAGCTCATCTCTTCAGTTGCGAAGTGTGTGACATGTTTTGTTTGTTTTACAAGATGAGCTTTAAAGTAGAGTAGAGTATAGCGTTTTATTCTTTTACAACTTACAATTTATAAGATGATGATGAGTTCTCAAATCTATCTATCTATCTATCTATCTATCTATCTATCTATCTATCTATCTATCTATCTATCTATCTATACACACACACACATGCTTAAGTAGATACAGATATATTTTGCAGGTTTCCACTTATCACAGATTTGCCAATGCTACCTCGGTAATTCGTGCCTCGAGGCTGTCAGGGCATTCATACTGTACATTATTGACTGGTAATGAGCGAGAAACTGTGGATTTTTAAATCCACAATGACCTTTACATCTGAATGCCGAAGAATGCCCTGCAGCTGCTAATTCAGCCTTTTGTTGTTATTTCCGCTGCTATTGAGAGTTCAGGCTTTTGCTCTCTAAACCGTGCGGCTGACTGTTAATTAAGACACTCGAGGCTGCATCCTCTTTGACAGACAGGAATGCCATTCAAGGGCAATCAAGGAATACTTCGTCTGACCTCACCTACACAGTCAAAACAAATCCCTCAGCAGTGACTTTTATACCTTTTTTGGATGGGTTCCGAAACTCAAGGTCTGCTAATTGATTCTTTTGCTTGTTACGGAGCAGATACAGGAGAATTACACATTTCATCTTTTTTTTTCAGTTTTTTAGAGCAATAGTCATTATCCTGCTGAGCAAACAACAAAAGCTCACAGTCTTAATGTCAGTGGAATTACGCTGTGAATTATTCAGACGCACCATATGTATGAGAGTTCCTGTTAATGAGTCTAGCTAAACTAAAAAGGAAATTAACTTGAGCCAACTTTTGTTTAAACAATCTGTTTTTCAGCCCTAATGATGTAGCTGTGATCAGGGATAAGTCCTGACCTTGGGTGCCTGGCAGGAACGCCCTGTGCCCCTGGTTGGAAATCAGTAACCGCGTCAGAGCAGCTCTTCTGCAGAGTTGTGCATCCAGAGCCGGTCACTTGCTAATCCATAAGGTGTTTGGAAAGATTCTTTTTTGACTAATATTTCCAGGCAAGGCCAGTAGGATTATATCTAAAAACCCAGGATATTTTCGTGTACTATATGCCAGTGATTTTGTGACCTCCAGAAAATACAGAGAAAGTTTTATATCTACTGTTTTGATTTTTTTTCTATGTAGTTGATTCTTTCTTTATTAACAAATCAATTTTTGAATGCACCTCAATAACTTATATGTAATCTCCCCAGTCAAAGCGTGTGTTTTCTCTAACGGATGACAAATGACATCATTTGTGGCAGTGTGTGAGGACATTAGAGCGTGAAGCGGACTCCCAGGACAAGAGTGACCTTCCCCTACTATCACATTGTACAGTGTTTCCTCTGACACATTTCTCTCCTGGGCCACAAATAAAGGTGCCCCATCTGAAATAAGAGCTCTGGGAATTCCTCACTGCCTTTCCACACAGGCGAGGGTGCTCCCACTTTGTGACCCAGGAAGAAAGTCGTGGAGCAGTTTCCACAACAACCTTATGCTGCACTTTGGATTCAAAGTGTGGGAACAGGAGGAGGCTGTTGCTTTGCTTAAAAGGGCTTTTTTATTGTCAGTCACACTGTGGAGGACAACATTTATAAGAACACTAAGGCGCATTTTCAGATTTGTAGAAGGCACATTGAAATCATAAGATGATAAATTAAGCATTTTACCTTGAATGACTTTGTGATGTTTGTTAATGGTGTGGCATTTTCAAAGTGTGCTGCTGTTCTTATGAACCATTCAGCCCACGCTCATTCAAGCATCAGCGGTAGTTTTAGTGTCAGGTTTTCTCTGCATGAAGCTGAACAAATTGAGAATAAAACTTCATTTCTCTCTGCAACAGTAAAGTGTTAAAAGTTAAAAGTAATTCTAGCTGTTGTATTCCAAATGTGAAAAAAGCACCGAGAGCTAAATCACCTCTATAGTGTGGTTCAGATGTTAATCTCAAAGAGCTTTCCCTGCTGAGAGCAAAGCCTTGCTTGCTTTAAGCCTCGCATGGCTCTCTGACCCAGCACTTTTGTTCAGAAATGCCTTTGGCCTTTCTTTCAGGCCCCTCAAATGTCGCCTCAGAGTGACCACTGTGTCAGAGCGGACAGGGAGGCGACGGCCGCCAGAACTGACCCTGTGGAGCGGCTGAATTTATGGCAGGCCAGTTCCCTGAAAGGCTGTCCTGCTAGAAAAAGGGTTTAGGGCCTGTGAAATCATAACAGTTCTAAATCTTTCAAGCTGCGGCCAACTCGTTACTGCTGATACAAGGCTTAGGGCGATTAGACCATATCTCTCCCTCTCTCTGCTCTGCCATGTGCTTTCTTTCTTTCAACAGGATTATCATATCCTTTTTCCCTTAATTGGAGAGGCGAAAAGTATGCTGGTATGGTCTGGTACATTGTGGGACCCAAAGACAACTCATTTATGGAGTTAATAGAAGTCGCGATGATAGAGTGTGTTTACTTTTCATCACAAAAAAATGAAGCTTTACCGTGCATTTTCTTCAGAGCGTTATTTGCTATTGATTATTTGCTAAAATAAATGTAAAGTCCGATGACAATTTTGTCTCTCATTTCTTTCCCTGGAATGAATGAATGAAGATAAATGACCTTCTACCACAGCAGAATTTAAAAGTAGCAGGATTAAAATGTGAAGGACCCACTAACAGCCTCTTGAGACTGCAATTTCCATCATACCCTGCAGTGTTAAAGTCTTAGATTGAATGATTTAGTGAGAGTTTCTTAGTTTTAGAGACTTACAAGCATCCTTAAGTGTAAGTTTATGGAGTTTTTGCCAGAGAAAAACTAAATGGAAATGATGCATCCTCTGAGGAACATGAGCGGCCCCTTCAAATTTGTATATGTACTATGCCAAAGTTTTAGTCAAGAGTAAGTTTTGACCTGAATGAATGGCTAGTAATCACTAAGATTGATAGAAGTCATCTTTTGGGGACCATGAATATTAATAATATTAATCAGTCCAAAGCTTCACGGCAGCCTGCTCGGTAACTGACGCAAATTCAAGCTACGAATCAAAATAGTGAAAAAATAGACATATAGACTGACTAACTCATTTCGCTGTCCTTCTTTTGCCATTCAGATCTAAGAACCAAATTAGGTGGGTATTTTTGGAAAGCAGTATTCTTTATCGTTTGCTGTTTTAGAAATAATAACAGTTGGAAATAGATCAAGGGGCTTTGATAAACTGTGTAATCATGATGAGTGAATTGGCTCAAACAAGGCGCTCAAATCTGCTTCATAAGACTTTGTTGCTCCCACTGCGAGAGAAAAAAACTCCCTATCCAGCATTTTGTGAGAAATATTTGTATGCTTATGAACAAATGAAGTAGGGAAAATTAATTGCCCATTTACACTTGATGCAGTGTTTCCATTTAATTATGCTCCTTCACATGAAGAGTTTTTTTTTTTTTTTACTGTGGTTTAATATTTAGATATAGTAATTCAGAGGTTAACTGTCACTTAACTGTCCCAGATCATATTTTGGTTAACATTAACATTTTCCCCATGTAGGAAGCCTAATAATAAAAGTAAATTGAAAGCATCAGATGAGAGACTTACTTAAGATACCACTAAATACATAAAGCACACCATGGGTCTTTAGAACTGCTGTGCCTCCAGTCTTCTTTAACTGCAGCATTTAAGAGTTGTTCTGATGATATAAAGAGGTTATACTTCACCAGTATTCAGATTTATTTATGTAATAAAATAAAACAGGATAAAATAAGAAGCTCCCATGGCTTTGTCTCCCAGTGTGGTCCATTTTAATAGCATTTGAAAGAATTACTTTTGAATTACTCACCTAAAACTAAACAAAAATCTGCACAAATAGTCCATCTATCTCTGTAGTATGTTGTGTGACATTTTTAATGCTGCAGGAGATTACAGTTATTGTAGATCATGGAAACTCTTAGTACGCAAAGTCCACTTGCAGTATATGTTCACTAAGTATTTTTAGATGTATTGTCTCCATTGAAAAGGATTTGCAGACTAGTCTTAATTTATCCCGCCTAATCAGAGTGGTGCTGGCTCTGTGGGCAAAGGGCCGCCTGTCTGTCTGCCTGGTTGAATGGACAGGCGAGGGTCCATGGGGCATCGTGGCCCCATGATGCTTGACGGTGACCAAATAAGGGCTGTCTGCAACATGTATGCAGGGAGGAGACAGGGGCACTAAGTTGGCACAGTCCAGTCTCTCACATTCTTTGGCCTCTCTCAAAAGGCTTCTGTTCCTCATCACACATCCACTATGTGAGTGGACAGAACTTGTGTTTAGATGTGCGGCTACATGAATTGTACAAGGGCTTTTTTTTTTTAAAGGTTCATAGACGCGGCTGTTTCTGTTTAAGTGGATAAAATATTAGAGGCTGACAGTTTGTTGCCACAATTACGTTGAGAGACTTGCACTACAAGTGCTAAAAGGCTTACTGGAACCCAACAAGACAGAGTGCAGGACGGCGGTCAGTTAATTCAGCGAATGAATTAAGATGAATCCCACTGGGACTTGTAGGATTCCTGCTAAAACCATATGATTTTAATGAGAATGAGGATATTCTATGGACATATGGGCTAACATAAAGTTCATGTACCTGTTATGAGCCGCTTTTCACTGCATTCACTACACATGATGTACGTGTCTGCACTGAACTGCACAGCAGTGCAGGGACCCGAACATAAGAGATACATATATTGTTCACTAAATTCTGGCTCAGTGCTGTGAGTGCTGGTTAAAGATTAACTCTGGTGTTTTCCTTGGGGCCTCTTTGAAGTGGACTTACTCCAACCCCTGCTTATCTTAATTAGAAAGAAATCTGGAGGAGTGAAGTGGTCCTCTGGAAACAAGCACCTCCACTCCCCAGCTCCCTGAAGGCCACGCCGCTGCTTTCACAGGACTTTAAGACCCCTCCTAAACTCAATGTTTGCACATGTCAGGTCAAGATTGTATGTAGTGTAAACTGTGAACATAAACTATTATTTCTGATGTTCGGAAGTGCTGCTTTGGGATGTATGCTCCTGAGACCTTGCTGGGTATGAAAAATGAATAATTGATCGAGACACTTTATGTTTGTGGATACTGTTGAAGGCAAACAGGTGTTTAATGTGATTCATCTAGAAAGGGAGAGCTGGCTCTTTGAGGCTTGGCTTGATGTGCTGGCTGTTTCTTCAGTGTCATGTAAATAATTATGCAAAACAGGGAGCCATTTAATGTAGTTATTGAAATGTATGAGCTACTTGGGATAAATCCTACTGATAAACTGTTCCTACCTGAGGGTTTGATTACAAGGAGATGATGCATATCGTTTACATTCTCCATTTTCTAAAATTACGCTTGAGATCAAGAGTATCAGCCGTGTTATAACTCTTACAAAGGCTGTGCCAACGTGTAAAGTCAGATAAATGGCAAAGACCTTCTCTGTTTCCATTACCTCAGTGGAGGAAGGGCTCCTTCACGACTCAGAGATCACACATGTAGTGTTTACTGGGGGCATGCGTGCCATGCTGCTGGCTTTAATCCAAACGGAGGAGGGAGGTCCTGTCATACACAGGTCACCTGTCTCCACAAGAAGGATGTGGAACACACAGGAGGCAAAAACCCTACACTGTGGTAGACCTCAGGAATGTATGACTTAATATATGCATTACTTGAGACGATTTCATTTAAAAAAAAAGAAGTTTTCTAAGTCTCTTTTATAAGGTTGATATAAGACAATAGCAAGTCAACCTTTATATTTACAACTTTTGTTGCTTTAAATTCACAATGTTGTTTGAGAAAATGCTTACCCTGAAACATCTATTTTCTTTGCACACATCATCTGAGGTTTTATATTGAATTGATTTTCTTTTTTCTAGTTTTCTACCAAGCACAAGAGATCGTTGTTGTATATACGTTTGATCATATCAAATGTAACGCTACATTGACTCACCAAGCAACAGTCCCTGCTGTACTTGTCATTTATTTATGTCCTTCATGATCATTTTCATGCAGTAAGTGATGCAAACTTCAGCATAACACAAAACACGCTGCACATGAAGCACATTACTTTATGCTTAATCGTAATAGCAACTTGTGACCAGTTACTGGATGACTGAGCAGACAAACAACACCAAATACTGCAACTGTAATTTTTTTTAATTTTACCTGCAGGTAAAGAAGTTTCATCAAAAGAGTATTTAATCTATAAAGGAAATGCTGAAACAAATTGTTCTCTTAGTGTGAACTGTGAGGGAAGAGATGATTAGAGTCATCATGAGGTCAGAGACTTGCTGGCATCATTGTACTCAACAGTGTTGAAGCGTTCCTCTGAAGAAAGAATGAAAGAAATTCTGTGTTCATGGGAGTTCAGTGAAATTTAATCAACTAAATGATTGAAACATTTTGATAATTTAAAGCAGAGGAGAGAAAATAGAACAGTTTCTCATCCAATTTCTCCTCAAGATTCACAGTTTCTGCTGCCTTTTGTTCCAATTACAGCTTGGTGTTTCCATCACCGAGTCTGTCTGAAGTCCGATCTGAACTGGATCTATAAGTTCAAGTAACATCCACGTCTGGTGTTCTTCTTCTTTATGAGATTTGTGATCAAATGCATTAGTCTTAGATTCACAGCTTCAAGTCCTCTCTTCTTTGTTAGAAGAATGATCTTAATTGCACTAAATAATTCAAATGACTTGTGGGTTTAATGCGAGATGTGGGGAGAACCCTGGTTGTGTGTCGCATTGACTTTGTCCTTTTGTCCCAGTTAGGGCTTCAGATTGTCAAAAAAAATCATTTCACATTTCAGGGGCATTGTGACCCAGTTTTATTCTGTGAGAGGAAAAATGTTCACGCCGTCAGACCAAACGAACTCGACAAACTCTGAACAGGTGCGGAGGACACTTTTACATGTGCTCACACGCTCAGACACACAAGCTCGTAAATGCATGCACCCTCACACATAATAAAACACCCAGGGTGAATGTGTAAAGGTCTCGCCGTGCCCATTGAGTAAGGAAATGGACTGAAAGTGGAGCAGTCAGCTGGACGTAACAGATTTACTGACCATAACAACCTGGGTGGGGCGGGGGTAGAGACGCTCAGTCGTGCCTAACACAAACAACAGTGGCACCCTGGACCCCCTGAACAAAGTCCCTGAACCCTTCTGGCAGTTTCACTTTTATTCCACCACTGTCAGAGCTGCCAGATGTTTAGGGGCTCAGTCATCTGTATCTGGCCATGCTCATCCAGTACAACAGAAGGCAGCAGCTCTCTCGGAGCAGTACGCTGGATGCCTGCTGATTTTTAAGGAACCAGCGGATTATTATGTAGACTGCCAGTCAGTGCTCTAAAAAAACACATTAAAGTGTGGTGTGGTCGCTTTGTGAGTCAGCGTGTGTAGGTAAATGCACTTTTTTTTCCTTCTTTTTTGTCTGTGTCTGTGTATCCGTGTGTGTATGTGTTTCCGCTTTGAGTCTTTATGGTCAAATGGTAGCGGCGGTGCCCTCCAGGAGTGTAGCCTTGGCTTTTGAATCCAACTTCAAAAGGCGAGGATGAAATAAGCCGGTTCAGACAGGAAACAGACACCTTTTATCTTAATTAGAAATGAAGCAATTAGACGGCACAAGCTCTTTTCCTTTTGCATAAGGGCTACGCACCTCTTATAGTTCACACTGAGTGCTGGCTAGGAGTCGCAAAGTCAAGTCCTGAAGGTAATCAAGGAATCATTCTATAAGAGGCATTGAGCCACCTCAAAAAGATATATCTACAGTCATTTTCAAAATATGTTATGGATCATTAACTCATTGTTGGTAATTTGTCTTTTGCTTTGTGTTTCCTCTTACCATGACTTCTAGGGAGCCACTTTGACTTTCTTTAATTGGACTATCAATCGTGTCTGTTTGCAGGAGGCAACAAACTGAAGAACCAGCAGTTTCGTCTGAACTGGGCTTGGATCTCTTTGGAGAAGGAGCGTTACGTGGTGGATGAAGAGGTGAAGTTTCTGGAGGTGGTGCTGAAACGTCGTGGCTACCTGGGGGAGACGTCCTTCGTCAGTAAGCAGACTCCACCTCTGATTTCAACGTGTTACACAGTAATAATGGCAACCAAAGTGACTGAAAATATTCCTTATCACTCCAAAAAGCTATTGGAAAACATTGAGATTACAGCATTTATTCAACTATTTCTACTTTATTTGAATATAAATGTCAACCTTGTAACTAAAATACTTATAAATATGTAAATATGTCATTAAATACATGTAACACAAGATAATATTAAATCGAGGCTAAAAAAGAAATTAAAAAATAAGTAGATCTCAAGAATTTTTTTTTGTGTTAAATTTAGATACTTATATATCAGATGATCATGTACATTACATGTAGGTGTACAGTATCTCTACAGGTACATTCCTGGATTCACACCACCAACTACTCACTTGTTGCTTTGCTCAAGGCCGTAATGATTGACGAACCCTCCAGCACACAAACAAACATTTAAACTTTCAAATTTTTTTAGGACATCTCTAACGCCCGTCTAGACACTCTTTAGGGTCACACAGGTGATGACCTTTCACCTGCCTCCTCTGGCCAGTATTTACGTTCCAATCACACAACAGCGCAAAACAATACCTCAGGGTCTGCACGCACACACGGGAAAGGTCATCCAGAGTTGGTGGCCGTTGGAGAGGCGCCTCTCCAAATGTTAGTCGAGCATTTTACTGTCTGGAACTAAATGAACAATAACTGTAAAAAAAAAAAAGACGAGCCGCTGTAAGCATTTATGAGTGGCAGGAATTCTTGCCACTGAAACCGCTGGCCTTTTTTAGTGTCGCCATTTATTCTCCCCATAAAAATGAGGTGTGATTAATATGACCAGATGTTAAAGGTCAAAAATAGGATCATTTACTGTGCTGTCATCTGTATCTTTGTAGGCCCCTGAGCGTCGGTCTAATGAAACGTCTCTGAGGTGATATGCAAATTTTTCCTGACCTTTATAGTTCCTCACGCCGCGCAGAAGATCTGCTCTACCTCAGTGACTCAGTGGAATAAAAAGATACGAATTTTAAGGCTGATCATCAAGGCTGATATACCGTACAAATACACAGGCAGATATAGTAGATATACAAGAATGCACTTATATTTTGTTGTTGAAGTTGATAAAGTGCAAAAGGAATGAAAAATTAAATATCAACTGAAATGGCCGTGTGATGAAACCTCAGCGATTGCTTATCAAATTAATTTCAGACAACAAAATAAAATGTATTGCATAACGAGCCTGGGCAAACAATCAGATGATTATCCCTTGTTTTGATTTTCTGCCGCACGGCTATTGTTTTATTAATGGTTGCATTATAAATTAAAGAAGTGCTACTCTGGATGCACTCTGTTCATTTATTGCCCAGAGAAAACACGTCTTGTCCAATTGCCTGTGCTTTCAAGTCCAAACCGCGTTATTTCACAGTGCAGTTTTCTTATGATTAAGGCATCTTTAAGAAAAATGATGATGGATGAAGGAGGACATGTGCTTCTTTATGATGGTGATGGAAAGCACACAGAGTTTTAATTATTATTTCAGTCAGAGCTATTTTACTTTACAATGCCCTCAAAATACCAATAACAATAAAGTTCCTCTTTCCAAATGCATAAGTGGTGAAACCTTTTATGTTGTCCGTTTCCCATTACAGTAAGTGATGTGTCTGTGTGTGTTTACATCCTCAAGCGGTGATGCTTTGATCATGCAGCGCTCTGTTCCTTTTTTTCTCAAATAGCCTCAGAAATATTCCAGCCAAGAAAAACATTTGCAGACTTTTTATGTGTTATTACATTGTATATTTATGTTTCACCTGTCGACATTTTGCCCTCTAGTATATGTGAGCATATTAAAATCTCCAGAAAACAACACATTTGCAAAGGAGGCTTTATAATAATAATTAACTTGGTTTTAATTAGAAACATTTCCCCTCCCCTAATACACCTGTCTCAGTAAGATGGTATCTTCAAGGTAAAAAAGGAGGAGTGTTCATTATTTTGTCACAGTGATCATTTGGAGTTTCTTTCTTCCTCTGCTGTTTTAATGACAGGAAAGAAAAACTGTTTTGATTAAACCGGCAGAGACAGGCCACCAGAGCAGTCTGACAATTCAAGCCACCCATCCGCCTCAATGTTGCAATGAGATAGTGACTGATCCCAGGCCAGTGATCTCTCGTGGCAACTGGGGATATGTCGTCTCGCCCAGCCCACTTGAGTGAACACTGATCAGAGGAGCCCACTGGTGAGCTGCTGATTCACTGGTCAGTGTGCTCAGTGCAGGTGGTTTGGAGCATCCGGCGAATCCACCTGCTGCGATGCCTCAGAGTGACTGCTGTGATCACGGCCAGCCATCCCAGCCATTGTGCGGGAGATAGAGTTAGGAGAAAATCATACTCTCTCCTCTCCTAGCTGCTCTTTGAAGACTGCTGATTTTTCAAGCTCCATTGAGCTCGACCATTTTATCTCAGCACAAATGTGCAGGGGCCCTTTCCTTCTGTCTGTACTTGCATATCAAAGCCCACTTTTTATTTTCATCAAAGAACAGAATGGTAATTTTCGTAAAAACCCAAACTCATGAATTTCTCAATCTGTGGTCTTTTGAAGATCTTGGGTGCAGTCTGATGTGATATTTCAGTTCTTCTCTTCCCTTTCGTCCTCCCTCAGTTGTGAACAAACACCATTTATGTTTTTTGAAAGCTCCTGTTTCTTCAGTCTTTCAGTTAATTTATCCAGTATGCTACATTCGCGGCAGCTGACGGGATTGCCTCGGGGTGGGCAGCCATGGTCTTTCTATTTGCTGCCAGACCCCTGCTGCGCTTTGCGTGGCCAGTTAGCAAAGACAATGGAGAGGCCGTGTGACATTTCACCGGCTTCAGTGCTCCTGCTCAACAGGAATTCTGCCAGTGTCACAGCTATAGTGACTGCAGGCCCCATCAAACAGCTCACATGCTGAAGGTCAGACAGCGCAAGTTAGCTTCCAGCCGCTGCTGCTGATGCTGACATAAGGGGTAATTGGCTTTATTCCAACCACGGCCATCTGAAACACTGGGGGTCGGGAGCTGCACCCAGAAGATGCTCAGATACTGCGTGACATTTTCCTGGTCATATAGGACATGAAAAGCAGTGCTTTAATTGTATAGCTTTTGTGGATGGTATCTGTATAACTATGACCATTCACGTTGGCACAGATATGTGCAGGATTCAAAGATGCATTAAAGAAATGACAATTAAAAGGTAGAAATGAAAACATTTGTATTAAAGGTTGCAGGTACAAAAAACTGCTACGTTGTCTGATGTGTGGTATTCAACAGATGTTACCTGATTATCATAATAACGCTTCTTTCTCTATGTCCTTTCTAAGGTATTGGCACAAAAGATGGCACTGCTGAAAAAGACAAAGATTTCCGGGGGAAATCGCAAAAACAGGTGCAGTTCAACCCGGGCCAGACCACTGCCATCTGGAAGGTCCGGATCCTGTCAGATAGCGAGTATGAAGTGTCAGAGAGCTTCCAGATCGTCCTGTCTGAGCCGGTGATGGCAGCACTTGAATTCCCAGAATATGCTACTGTGGAGATCCTGGACCCCGGTGATGGTCAGTAAAGACTTCACTTATTTACTTACTGACTTTGTATTAATTCAAATGTCTGCATTTGATTGTTTTGCTTAAAACTGGGATGGGATGTGTTTAGCTTTTCAGTAAGATTAAATGTTTTTGATATTTTGGTGCCTACCAATGCAATACAATTATAGGTATAGTTATTTTTAGTGGAGGTACAAAGGAGTCTGACAGCAGCATTTCCTATCTGTGTGAAATATTATTGAACTTTTGATGTTATGCATCTTAAATAGAAAACAAACCAACAGTTTGTCTCCTACTTTAACAATCATACAGAAAGAAATCAATTGTAGAGGAGACAAACATGTCAGCTATATACTGAACGTGGAGGCATATATAATATTTAATATGAAAATAGACAGATAATGAGTAAAAAGCAAACATTTGTTTTTTTATGTAGGGTACTTTCTTTCCATAAGTGCAAATAAACAAGGTGAAAAGGATTCGAAGATAACCACGCTGACCTCTCTTGCATTTGAAATGAGTGAAAAACAGATAAATAGCATTGGCTGTGATAGAGCTGCGATAGAGAACTGCGAAATATAAATATAAATATAAATATGGATAATGCTTCTCGTGATCCCATAGGGCTTCACTGGGTGAAAAGCAAGAATTTGGTGTCAACAGTTTATGCTAATTAATATATTTAGCTAGAAGTTTGTTTCACAGAATGTCAGTCTCTGGAGGGCAATCAACAAAACTGGCATCCATCTCTGCAAGATGTGAAATTCTATTTTTATTTCCTTATTCCTTAAACAGACATTGTTTTCCTCCAACCCTGAGCATTATCACATCATTATACTGTTTGTGGTTTATGAAGTTTTAATGTATTTGGGCCTCTCAAGGTCAAATGGACTTTGAAAGCTTATAAAAATGTATTTTTTGTTTCTTTTCACTGAGAGCAGAAAGATTGAATAGCCCAAGGGCCGGCACCGTGAAACTGTGAAAAATAAATAAATGTCTCAGACTGCAGCGTTTGAGACAAGTGAAGAGTGGCCACATCATCCTGTTTGCGTGGTCCTCGGGAAGCTCAAGTTCTATTGACTTACCAGCACCTCGTTAATGCGGGTGACCACGGTGCTCTCTGAGAGGGATACAGGGCGTCCGCCTGGGCTCTGTGGATTTCACGGCTGAAAGGTTGCAAGCTCATTACCTTCCTGGTTGTCATATGCAACTCAGAGAAGGAGGGAGACAACGAGATGGAGAGCTGCCAGTAAAACAAATGGTTTAACATGCCTCTGCTTGCAAACAGCATTAGCACACCTTTTTATTCTGGTAAAATTATGCGGGCAGCCAACAATAGACTTCTTAAATGCAACCAGATGTGCGAGACATTGATTTGACGTTTTCATTGTTTCAATTCAGGTTGTTTTAAACTGCATTTTCTACATACTTATTGGGTCTAGTGCTGTCACTCTGTATTTTTCAAATAATGTCACATGTGATTTAATGGTCTGAAGCTTTTTTTTTTTTTTATTTCTTCCCCTTTCCTTCATGTTCAGTTCAATTCACTTGACATTCAATTTGTCACCTGCAATCAGCCAGATCATGCACAAGCGGCTTCCTCCAACCAAAAGTCACATCATGTTTAACATTTAGAGTATTCAGCTGAAATTATATTAACACAGCATGTCAGACTAATGAACTAATGTGCTGATGTTTGTCACACGCAGAGTCGACAGTGTTCATACCCTCAGCTGTATACAACATCGAGGAGGACATTGGGGAGCTGCTCGTCCCGGTGCACAGGAGTGGAGATGTCAGTCAGGAGCTCATGGTCATCTGCTACACCCAGCAAGGTAACACAAGAACATGGTGTTTAAATTTAACGATGATTATACGATGATGTAGTGACAATAAGGACCTTTTCTTAAGCACTTCTTAGGTTGTTCGTAAGTCTCATCACCATCTCCCTCAGCTGGACTCCAACACTTGTTACTCCTCTTGGTCACCTCTCCTCCTTCAAATTAGATCTACGCTGAGGCTGAATTACTACAACAGACAGCTGTAAAGGTCACTGTGTGTTGAAGGAGCAGATCGTGGAGGTTATCTTCACTGTAATAACTCTGGGCCGCTAGTAACACTGTTTTGTTGCTCTGACTTTGAGTTTCAGCCTCACACATCAAACGTGCATAGGTGCAAAGTCACTCAGTGCTCTAGGTAAAAAAAGAAACCCATAAGCTGCTCTGGCTTTTTTAGCATCAGCTGTTGACTGTCACATGGTGGTGACCTGATCAAGAGTGAAAGTTGTCAGTGTTAAACATAAAAAAAGAAAGCAGGGAACTAATGTTTATCTATTAATATTAGTATGAAACAAGTTCACCTTATTGTGGCAGTGTTTGGATTGTTAACTTTGCTCTCCATAATTCTGTTTTCACCCTCTCAGTGTCGGCCACCGGCACCGTCCCCACCACAGTGCTGTCCTACTCTGATTACATCTCCAGGCCTGAGGACCATCACAGCATCCTGCGCTTCGACAAAGGAGAGATGGAGAAGTCCTGCCGGGTTGTGATCATCGACGACTCCCTGTATGAAGACGAGGAAAGCTTCAATGTCACCCTCAGCATGCCCATGGGGGGCCGTCTGGGCTCCGAGTTCCCCACAGCTAGAATCACAATCATTCCCGATATGGAAGACGGTAAGATGACATTTCAGCGATTATAAGTGTGAAATGGGAGGCGATACAATGTCAAATTGTGTGTGCAGGCACAAGAAATGAAAGGGCTTTGATTATTGAACCACTTTGTGGCATTTAGAGACATTTTTTTCTCTTTCCTTTCACTTTTGAAGATTTTTCTATTCTTATAAAAGCCTCAAGAAAAAGCAGCGTGAATCTGTTTCTTGGTCAGAAAGGCCAACTTTCTTTTTTAAGTTTGATTTGTTTGTGTTTCCTATTTCATATTTAAAATGGATAAGCAATTTGACAACATGTTTTTGTTGAACATAAAGCAATATTTCTTGTTGATCTGAGAAAGACATCCTGTGAAGTACGCAGGGAAGCAGACAGACAGCAAATATGTTGGTGTGCATGTGAAATGCGTGGGTCAATTTTTTTTTTTTTTTTCATGTGTTTGTGGTTGTCTGGCAGTGTCTCAGAGAGAAAGCGTTTGAGTGTGCGAGCCTCCTTCCTGGAGGCGAATCTTTTATCTCATATCTGCAGGCTCAGTCTGGAGGGCTGATAGTCTCCCATATCTTCCTGACGCCTCTTTGTTCCCCGACACCTGACGGCCATTCCTCAGTTCCCTATCACTCTGACGATCTCCGGAAGCACTGCTGTGAAGTCAAGACTCGCAGGCAGGCAACACTAGCGCTGAAAAACCCGGCGTGATTGCAGAACCGTCTTTTTCTCCTTTAATCAAAACCCATTTGAAGCTAGATAATTGGGGTGATGATGCAATATTCAATTCAACATCCGATGTAATTGCTTGGTTGAAGTAGTTAGAAAATTATGACCATTGGGAAGTTGTTGTTTTTGTTGTAATTGAAGTAAGTCATCTTCATTGAGATTTCTTTTAATCTCTTTCAGCTGCTCAAATTACTGAAATTATTTTTTGTTGTAGGAGACTCCTCTCTTTCACAGTGCTGCACAGTCAGCTGAAAACATCACAGCTTTTTATTTATTGCTCAGTATTATAAATATCAAGACTTGGGCACAGCACAGTTTTGATCTAGTTTGTAATGACAGTTAAACCTGAAACTAAACGTGTTGGTTTTAGTCAGTGATGATGGCCCTGTGGTTCGCACCTTTCCCTCAGCATGTCAACTGTTGATATAATCACATTAATTCATGAGAACCTCCGGTGCCTTAGCAACACAAAAATTTTAAATTTTTTATCTTTTATCTTTTTTTATCTCTTCTAATATTTTTTTCGACCGTAGCCAAAATCACTGCTAAGGATGTGAATCATCTGTCCATGAACCTGTGGTGAATAAGTGTCAACTCCGAGGCTCCTGCAGCAGCAGATTTCAGACTGTGTAACAGGTTATTCTCCCGCCCGATTCCCCGTGGGACTCCAGGCAGACACACTTCAAGTGGATTTGTTTGACCTGCTCGAGGAAGGAGGAGGTTACGTGGTTGGAATGTTTTCTTACTGTAGCAGCATCCGGTGTAACCTGAGAGTTAGCACAGAGCCTTTTGACCCCCGCTGCTCCCGGGTATTGACTACAGACTGCCAAGACAGCTGCTGAGACGCACAAGTTTTTAATAGGATGTACAGCAGTCAGACCTTACGGCACTCAGCCTCCTTCACAAAAAAAGTGTTAAGTCAGTTTTTATTTATTAAGCCCAATATAAAAAAAAATCACAATTAGCCTCAAGGGGACTTTACCACTGCTGTTACATTTCCAAACATTGTCACAGTCATTGGATAGTGCAACTCATAAGCTCATTAGTTTGAGACTTTATTAATTAATCTCTTATTATAACTGTCTGACTCTGTCACATACAATTGCTTGACACATACATTTAGGATGAGGACGAAGGATGTTGGAGGAACAGGAAGAATGACAAATATAGCACATAGATATTAGGAAGTAGTGCAGAAGATAAGATAAGGGAACTTAAAGATTGTTTTGTGCTTTTGAAGTGGTCTCAGAAGAGCAGAGGCAAAGGGTTAATCATTGAAGAGACTATTTCTTTAGCGACGTTTCCTGTTACTGATAAATAGCATGTTCATGATCATGCATTAGCTCTTTCATGGCGTTGCAGAAGGCAAACTCTATTTTATGATTGCTCCTGGTTTATGGAGAGCCAGCGTGCCATCCTACCTCAGCTGTTAAAAACAATGACTTGCCTGAGCAATCCAATTTTTGTAGCTTGAAAAGTCAATTCATTATAAAATATATTAGGAATTTTTTTTTTTTTTTTCGCTCCACAGATTTGAGACTTCTTGGCATCCTTTTGCCTACAGTGGAGGTCCTCAGCGTATTATCACGCAGAAACAGGAGAATAGAAGGCTCAGTGCATTATAGGATTAACTTGACTCAGACTGACAACCAGCGCTAACAGTCAATATTCAGGTTTATTCCGGCTGTATCTGTAATCATGTTTTCTTTGCCGCTGGTCTTGTCAGAACGGCTGAGTGACAATCAAAATCTCCTTATGCGTATCAGTTGTCAGGAAAGTGGCAAAACTCACAAGGGTGCCTGATAGAGTGTGATTGTAAGGGCCAGACTACAGTCTCCTTTTGTGGAAACATCCTTTATGTGTGCTTTATTGTTATCGTTACTCAAATTGTGAGTCTT
The DNA here is from genome assembly GCA_037176925.1 of Amniataba percoides. Lineage (NCBI taxonomy): Eukaryota > Metazoa > Chordata > Actinopteri > Centrarchiformes > Terapontidae > Amniataba > Amniataba percoides. The sequence goes on along the minus strand of JBAJHX010000049.1, from coordinate 5,844,558 downwards.
TCTGTCGACCATCTTTCAGTGTGATGTGGAGAGAAGCGATGCCTGGAGCCACTGTCCAATAACATGGCTCCTTATTATAATGACGCGAGTACCTGACATCAGATCAAGCGCCTGTACACACAAAAACAAATGTGTAAAGCAAAACGTCCATGTATAATTTGGATTAGGTGCTAGAGGTGTTTAGGTTGCTGACAAGTGCTGAATAAATTGAATGTGAAGAGAGGGGAGAAATAAGGTGGTGTCAAACATTCGTATCTCCCTGAAGGAGGAGATAATGAAATGGTTCGGGCACTGATGGTGAAGTAAATGGTAAATAGCTTTGAGGCAGGAAGAACAAGACCAATCTCCTGTCTGCGAGAGTACACGGGCAGCGGGAGATTCATTCCCACTTTAACTTCAGCTTTCTTGGTATTAAATTAAAGTTTGTAATCCAGGTTCCTCTCCTAAGCCCACCCCAGTATATATGAGAGGGAAGGCAAATGGGGGCATCGCATCCTTCTTTGTCATCCTTCTTACCGCAGTAGTTGTCAGGTGGTTGTTGCACAGGGAAGGAAGGAGTCTGTGCTTGGTCGAGCACCTGTCCCTGCCTCTGAGAAGTCCACGCTGGAGCTCCCCAGGAGGGATCTCAGCAGCTACAGAGAGGCGCGGGCTCGAATAGTTCTTAGAAACGTGCACCACTGATATCAGCAGAAAATGCGTGTCAGCAATATGTCTCCTTTTCAAGCCAGCAAACCAGAGGCACACAATATGATGAAATTAGAAGCCGCAGGGCACCTATGTTTGCACTCCCTGCCCCATGTAAACACACAGTCTTGGCCACCTACGTGGGTGCAAGCACGCGCAAGAAACCACACAAGAGTAACATGAGGTGCAGCTTGTATTGTCTGCCAAGAGTCTGATGTTAATCTAACAATTATGGGAATCTAAATAGAAAATGTTTATAGCTTGAACACCTAAATGACTCGAGGTTTACTGCACTAATAGCCAGTTTTATAGACCTGCGCTATGGAAGAGAAGGCCTGTTTTCGTTCCAACCAAAACATTAATTTCACTAATTAGCACAATCTCCCCCGTAGAGAGAGAGTAATTAAAATCAGCTTTGTTTAGAATAAAGAACAAACACCAGACACTCACAACTGAAATTTTGTCTCTCAGACAAAACTTTGTACTTGGCCTTAGACAAATGTAACCAATACTCAAGAAAATCGTACTAGGTGGTCTCAAGACTTTTCCTACTTTACATTTAGATTCTACAGGAAATTCTTTAGGAAAAGAAAGGCAAATAAAAACTAAACAATTCATCAAATTTAGCATATTTAAGAAAAACTTGTATAAAACAATAATACATGATTTGTTCTATATAGTTTACATTAATCCTTACAAGTGCAGTCATAAAATTATGGGTTATGTGGACAAAATCTTATATCATTACATGCATTATTTTCTATTGTCAATATTTTGTGGAGATTTTAATCGAGACCATTCACATTTTGTATCTATTTGCACCTGGGTACAAATTGATGCAAGTTTAACCTGTTTACACCTGACCCCGTCAAACCCCGCCTCCAGCCCAGCAGCTCTGAAAAAAAGTTCCACCTCCAGTCATTCACTTAATCTTTAAGCCTCTCTTTTAGCAAAATAGGTGATGTAATATAAAGAGTCCTTGATAGGAGGATGGGTTTGGTTTAGGAGAAGATTTGAGTGCAAACAGAGCCTTTCACAATGCCAACCGTATTAGAAAACCTTTACATTGTTTGCTGCAGACACCTTTGTGCTTGATTCTGTTATGCTATATATACCTTCATATAACTATGCATATCGCCTACTCCACCCCTGTTATAAAGAGCATTGCCAGCTACTGACATCTGGTTGCAAATAGCATCTGTCGCCGTGTCAGATTTTCTAATAGAAATACCTGAAAAATAAGTACTTTGTCACATTGACGGAAAAATCCTTTTAATCCAAATTTGCCAAAACAAAATTATTTTATTTGTTCATTTAATCGATTTTGACCAATCATCTAATACAAGTTGAGATATTAAACAGATCATTACCTTGGTGTGTGGTATATTGGATATTTAAAAGATGACAAATTTGTATAAACTCATGATAAATACTGGGATTATGCCTGACAAGATGCAGCTGCTACATTGAGATTGCAAGTGAAGAAACAAGTTGTTAACAGAATGTTAATGTTCATATCGTCCTGTGGGCATTAAGGCGGTGTAAAGTTACAGTATTTGCCCACAGTCAGAGATCCATGCAGGTTCAGGCCAGCCTGTCCAGACCTTCTAGCAAACACAATTGTGAGTCTACACAAGTGCAAAGGTGCTGAGGGATCATCGTCTGCACCTTCGATCCCTGCAGGTTGTTCAGTTTGTCTGTTCAGCAGGGGGGAGGATCTGGGAGGGATGGTGTGAAACCTTGCATGTCAACAGTCTCCCAAAACACAACGCAGTGAACCCAGAGGCACATATTGTTTGCTGGAGGGGTAGAAGGCCAGATTTCTAAGGGAGAAAAGCCCAAAATACTTTCTGATAATAACTTAATTGAAAATTTGTTTGAATTAACGCACCACTAAACCAAATTATCAACCGGCATGATAAGTTTGTTTCCATACCATAAACAATGCAGAGTGAGAAGAATTGGTATTAAAAGGAGCCAAGCAGGTAATTTATTTCTGGGCCCCATACCAAGTTAATGCAGTCAGAGGAGGCACATTCAAGTGCAGTGAAAGTGCCAGCAAAATGAAACTGCAGAGGACAAAGAAATAGAACTATTAAAAAAGAATAAACAGAAGCCAAAAGCATCCAAATGAAAAGTGAGGGCCTAGCAGGACTGGCAAACACAATATAAATGTCAGCAGAACACAACTTTTATGGAAACAGTAAACAAGAGGAGGTACAAATTGACCTGGTCAATAAAAACATAAAAGGGACTGTGGTAATTAGTGGAAAACTGTGTGTGCTTGTCTACAAAAGGTTATAGCTAGTTGGTGTTTTAATACAGAGATCTATATAGACTCCCTAATAGTCTTTTAAGTCTCTTTCTCATACCTCCAACTAATGCACAAATAGACACACACGGAGCTGCTGCTGAAATAGCTTTTTGCCAGGCTTGTTGCTAATGTTGACAGTTGGCTACTTTTTACACCGGGGGCGTGAAATATGTCTTTTTTTATTATATTTCTTTTGCATAAAGGTAAATCTTGTGGCATTTACGGCTGTAAAGTTTACAAGCTGTCCAAGCATTCTAGAGCAGCATGCACGGACAGCTGCCGTCTTCAAAATACTTGCTATTTTTTTTCAGCAGCACACCATCTGCACATAAAGGGCCACATCCGTACAGTTTCCACTACAGCTTTTGGCTGAGATTGGCTTGGGGAAACTTGTCCCTTCTTGCAGAGGTAATTGCTGTTTGATATTGACTCTGCATCCGGGAAAATGTTTTTGTGGTTGGGGCTGTAAGACATGAGAATGCTTGTACTGCAGGACTTGACTTGTGTATTTATAGGCTTGTGTCAGTTGCCTGTAAATTTTCGCTCAGTTTCTGAAGGGATGATTATGAGCTTTTTTTTATAAAGGGGCGGGTCCTGTGCGTGCGCAGCATATCCTGGATGGGGATGAATCGATGGGGGGAACCCGCAAACCCTGTCATTAAGTCTCACCTGGATTCCCATTCTTTCTGATATAAACAGATGTCCAAAGCACTTAAGCGGTGAGGTGCTGACTTTAATGAACAGCCGTAAGACTCTCAATCCAGAGCCTCCTTTTGAAAATTCAAGTGTTTCTCACAGTCGTCAACGTTGAAAGCTGCAGATTATCCTGTACTGAATATGGAGCTGCTTTTATGTGGGTCTGTATGCTTTTTCTTGTGCTGGAAAGAAATTTGTGGAGCACACAGTGGGCAGAGGAGCATTTGCCAGGGCTCAATTGAATCTCACCATTAGAGAAGCCACTTAGCGCTGTGGGAATGTCATGCAAAGTTCAAGTGAAATCAAGCAGTCAGTGGGAGTGTAACGGTGCCTTTAGGGATGCCTGTGTCTCTCTTTGTGTCTCTTGTTTTATTTTATGTTCACACGTATGCAACAGTAAAGATATTTCCTTTGTTTGGCTATGTTATTTGGGGCATATTGCACCACAAATTGACTGCCATAATGATGCCTGTTAGATGCTCTCGCTATTTTGTATTTTTAGTCTCCGAGAAGGAAACCGAGAAGAAGTGGTTGATTCTTTTTTGATCAATATCTTCAAAATCAATTTTTTTTCTCATTTAGGGGGTTAATATTCATGAAAACACAAATTAAATTGATAGACTAGTTAGAAAATAATCTAAATTTAAATCTTATCTTATAAATCAGTTAATTTAGTTGTTTTTTTTCCATAAATGAACGTAGTGCACCTTGCATATTTCTCCATAATAACTACGGCTAAATCTGGATTATCTCCACTTACATCCAGGTAACCTTAGATGTCCTGTGCGGCGCAGAAGGCTCCTGCTGGCTGAGCTGATGGAGCACAGGAGCGAGGGGTTTACCTTTCAGTTAATGGGCCGTAGCTCTTTGAAGCTCACTGTTTGTCTGCTTCACAAACCTTATCTGATTACTGGCGTAGTACAACAGGGCCTGAGTTCCTGGCTGCCAACCTCAGGCTAGTAGATCTGATTACTCCTCCTGTTGGGGACCCAGTGCAGGCAGCCAAAACCATCTTTGTTTGGTTTCTCTGTGGGGAGAAATTCTGGCAGCTGCACGGTTCTTGATGCAGCACTCATTGTCCTGGCTGTGCTCTCAGGACAGATTAAAGCATAACATTTTCTGTCCTTTGCCTGCTCTTATAAGAAATATTATTTCAGCCACAGAGATTGCTCCTCTGAGAACCACAAATCCCAAGGCTTTGCCTAAAAGACTATTTCCCTTTTAGAACTTGTCTTATCTTGTCAATATAGCACCGTTTCTGCCAAACCACTACATTAAGATATGCAACATCGTCTCAGATTACTTGGAAAAATAATGATATACCGCAAAATAAACACTTTTTTTCTGATCGGTAATTGTGCCTGGCAGCGATGTTGAATGACAGAGAACATAATCATCACACAGTTACAGCAGCAGTTTTTGTTCAATGCATTAATCGCTCAGTTCCACATCCCTGCTCTCCTCTCTGCCTTGTACTGTACCGTGTGATGAGAAACAGCTAAGGACCATTTTGTAGGTGCAGACTTACATTGTCATGGAAACCAAAACTCTGCCCATAGCCATCGCCATTCACCTAATTTATTCATTATTTGGTCACAGTTGCTCTTAAAAGCACACGTTATTTACTGGTCAGTTGGGGCTTGTTCCCGTTAGTCGTCATAACAATGATGCATTTGATCAATCATGAGACTGTGTGTATTGTGTAAGCAAAAATTGCTTCATTGGATTGGTTTCAGCTTTTGGCTATTTCTGTATCGCTCTAATGGACTATGACTGACTCCCTGCAGTTTAAGTCCATAAATAGTCTCCTTGTGATGGCAGTTCTTACAGTGTTACAGTAGCTGACTGCACCTCCCAAAGGGACTGCATGCAGAGGTCCAAGCCCTTAAGCTGTTGTTTCACAGGTGACATAACATTGTTGAGAAAAAATAGGCTCTGAAAGGGTTAAATAGAATAATACTGGGCGAGTTTGGCTGCAGTGGAATCTCAGCTCATAGAAACACTAATTGCAGTCAGGCAGGCCTGGGCTGGCACATTGAGCTCTACATCCCCCAGACCTCCTGTCAGGCCTCCTGTCTGCTTCTCAGACCCATCACTATTAAAGTCAGCTCCACCAGGCTCATCCAGAACAACACAAGGAAATTCAGCTGTGCCTTCAGGTTGCTTTTTGCCTTTTAATGCTTGCTGCAGATGTAGAAATCCCCCCCAAAACATCATCCCAGGAAGTAAGAAAGTGTTGTTAAAGGGCTACAATTACAGTGTTGACTACCTGCTGCTGTTTCGATGGAAACATTCCCTCAATTTCTCCTGTAATCAGAGGTAATCTTACAGAGCACGCTAGCTATTACAGATTCAACTCCGCAATTACAACAGACATTCAAGTTTCCTGTTGTGGAACAACTGAAAGATGATTATGGATTACATCCTGACTGTGTGCTTTTCCTCACTTCCCTCACCCCTTCCTCTGTTTTTCCTCCCAGCTCCCATCTTCTACTTTGGAAACACAGACTACCACGTGGATGAGAGCGATGGCTTTGTGGAAGTGCAGGTGTGGAGGACGGGGACTGATCTTTCCAAAGGAGGAACCGTCACAGTGCGCTCCAGGAAGACAGATCCTGTTTCCGCCGAGGGTATGTGTAGCTGCGAGGCACCTTTCTCTGACAGCTTTAGCTAGTTAGTGCTTAGAGAAATGTAAAACACAGAAAACAATAGACTTACGTCATCACCCTGTCACTCTTTATTTTCCTCAAGAGTCCAAGGAGATGTTAATGCTGAATATTTTGGGCGGATGACCTGGGGAATGTAAACATTGTGTTCGGGGGAGAGAAGGGCTCTTCTGTTGGGCCCTTGCCTTGCAGGCATCGGATGTACACATTGTTGTGAGGATAATGGTGGTTTGAGTGAGGACAGGGCTTTAGGAATGCATACTGATTGTTCTGCGTGTTGGTAAGCGCTTTGGACTCTGAGGCTATCTCCTCTAGTCTTCCCTACAGCATCTATTATCTCCTGCCCCTGGGCAGTCTCCTCTGCCTTTTACAGATTCTTTCACATCTCTGCTCTTGCCTGTGTTGTAACCATAAAGAACTCGAATTTAATCATATGCAGCATGGTAGAAATGCAAGCCCACACTTATGCACATAACTGGGTCATAAGTACATGAGAAAAGCCTGCGGACAAAGGGTGAGCTCTCCATAACCAGACTCTTCAAAGAATGGCGAATGAATAACCTGTTTGCGCTCGGGGAGATATCCAGTTTCTTGCAGCTCTGCTTTAATCACGCTGCAAATTCCAATTGTGCATTGCTATCGACCATGAGATGGAGAGCGTCATTTTGTCAGCACGCAGGGTGTATTCTTTCATCTTGCTCGCTTCCTGACATTCACAAATGAATTATGAAGTAACACGAGAGCTGCTGTCAAAATAAGTAGCGTAGTACGTTTGTGTGATATCTACTATAAACCATAAGCGATCTGTTCTTTGACCTGTATTGTGTTGTGGAGCAGCTGGCGTGGATTATGTCGGGATCAGCCGGAATCTGGACTTTGCACCGGGGGTCACCATGCAGACGTTTCGCGTCACCATTCTGGACGACCTGGGGCAGCCGGTGCTGGAGGGGCCAGAGAAGTTTGAACTGGTACTTCGGATGCCCATGAACGGGATCCTAGGGGAGCCAAGCAAGACCGCCATCCTCATCAATGACACCGTTTCAGACTGTGAGTTAAAGTCTTTAATGAAAATTCATTAAAACGGTTACGCGTCGTGATTCATGATGCTTATACTGTGATGTTGATGTATGGCTTTAATTATTTCGTTCTAGTGCCAAAGGTGCAGTTCCGTGACGCTGTCTATGTGGGCAATGAGGACTCAGGGCAGATCTCAGCTATTGTGTACCGTAGTGGTGATATCAGCTACAAGTCCACGGTACGCTGTTACAGCAGGCAGGGGACAGCCCAGGTCATGATGGACTTCAACGAGAGGCCAAACACAGATGCTTCCATCATCACCTTCTTAGCAGGTGGCGTAGTAAAACTTATCACGTACAGTTTTCTTTATTTGTTCAGATTAATTGCGAGGATGTATGCAGATCATTTTTCCCTTTTGTTTTTTTTTTTTCAGGAGAAATTGAGAAGCCTTGTGTACTGGTACTCGTTGATGACACAGAACACGAGGAAGAAGAAGAGCTCCGTCTTGTCCTGGGAAGCCCAAAGAGTGAATCTCCATTTGGAGCAGCTATTGGAGTGCAGAATGAAACACTCGTCAAGATAAGAGACGATGCAGACAGTAAGAATGCTCTGCTGTCTTTTTTTTAATATTGTTCTTTACAATATTTCTTTTTAAATGCCATCTTGTGCAGAATTTGTGTAGGTTTATAACGTCGTTTAAGTTTTCCCGATGGCACAAATATGGTTTCTGAAAATTCAAACAGTTTGTTTAGTCTGTGTGTAGCTTTCAGCACACTCATCTCAGTTTCCCCACATCCACCAATGTGTCTTTTGTGATATTACCACTGCGGCAACAAATTAAGAAGATTGTACACACAGTGCCTCTAATGTGCGGTATGCTGAGACGCAGCTTACTAGCAATCCTGAAACTATACACAATGTTTTTTTCAGAGGCAATTATTAGGTTTGGAGAGACCAAATTCAGTGTGAATGAGCCGAAGGAAAGTGGCCAAATGTCTGTGGTCAAGATCCCAGTGCTGCGTGTCGGAGATGCCTCTAAAGTCTCTATTGTTCGAGTTCACACCAAAGACGGATCCGCTACTTCCGGGGAGGACTATCATCCCATATCTGAGGGTATATAAAACCGCCAGGCAATTTCATCAGTGCAGCTTTTATTTGAACATTTTGCTTGAAATGTATTTGTCAAATCTTTCTCTCCTCTGCAGAAATTGTGTTCAAAGAGGGTGACACGGAGCACTATGTGGAGGTGGAGATTTTATATGACGGCGTCAGAGAAATGAGGGAGGCATTCACCGTGCACCTGAAGCCCGATGAGAACATGGTGGCAGAAACAAAGGTGAAAACTGAGCCAAGGCAGCATATAATTGAACTGTCAAGCGTGCAGCTATCTGGCCCGCTATCAATGTCGCAAGGCAGCAGCAATTTGTTCGCCATTAACATCCGCTTAATTGCCCTTGCTTGTCAATCAACAGATGAGCAAAGCCATAATCTATATCGAAGAGACCAACAGCATGGCAGATGTCACCTTCCCCTCGGTGCCCAGAGTGGTTTCTCTGCTGCATTACGATGACATCGACAGGACCAGGGACTTGCTCCCCGTGGCAGGATACCCAGTCATTTGTGTCACTGTAAGTCAAAAGACCAATAAGTACTTAAGGTCATACTTTTCAGTCATTTGCTCTTCTAATGAATCATTTAGGAGGACTTTTTATCGTACCAGTCTTATACGGGTAAATACTGTTAATGAGGTACTATTTAGCAGATGTCACAACTTTGTCCAATTATCAGGTACCTTGAGGACTCATCAGGATAATACGTGAATGATTTTGGCTGCTGCAGTGAGCTTTGGGTTCATTTCACTCACAAGCATATTTTTCTTTGCCCCCTTTCCAGGCATGTAATCCAAAGTACCCAGACTATGACAAAACGGGCTCCATCTGTGTGAGCGAGAACATCAACAACACCCTCACCCGCTACCGTTGGCTCGTTAGCGCCCCCGCCGGCCCAGATGGCGTCACCAGCCCGATGCGGGAGGTCGACTTCAATACCTTCTTCACCTCCTCCAAGCTCATCACTCTGGACTCAGTCTATTTCCAGGCTGGTTCCAGGGTGCAGTGTGCCGCCAGGGGTGTGAACTCCAACGGGGACGAAGGCCTGGAGCTCAGTAGCCCCATAGTGACCATCAGCGTGGACGAGGGTGGGTGCAACACGATAAGCAGCTGCTGGTTCTGGTTTGCTGTCCCATCGCAGCACATGCTGTTCTTGTTCTGATAGAAAGCTGAAACAAAACAAACAAAAAAAAATTGATGAGGATTTTAAGGGAAACAAAACATATTATGTTTGTTTGTTTACGTCGTCTTTGCAGGAATGTGCCAGCCTCGTGTTGTGGGCACAGTTGGGGCCGAGCCCTTCTCTGCCAAGCTGCGATACACTGGAACAGAAGACACAGACCATCCCAATCTCATTAAACTAACTGTCACCATGCCTCACATTGATGGTAAGACAGACTGAATGTTGACATGCTGAATAACCAGTGAAAATATGCCTACTGAGTCTGGAGAAACCTTGTATGTCACTCATAATCCACGTTCTTTTAATAAGAAGCTACTTCAGTCATTTTTTTAATTGTTAACAAACATTCCTATGCGTCCACTTTCTGTGTGTATCCTCCCCCAGGTATGTTGCCTGTAGTTTCCACCCGGCCCCTGTCTAACTTTGAGCTCACGCTAAGCCCTGATGGTACCCGTGTTGGCAACCATCGCTGCTCCAATTTGTTGGACTACGCCGAGGCCAAGACTCGCTACACCTTCCTTACCGAAGCCACCAAAAATCCGGAAGTGATCGGCGAGACAGCCCCTTACCAGTACAGCACCTCCCTCAGGGGATCCAGCACGCTACGATTCTACAGAAACCTCAATTTGGAGGCTTGTTTGTGGGAATTCACCAGCTACTACGACATGTCTGAGCTGCTCAGTGACTGTGGAGGCACCATTGGGACTGATGGACAGGTAAGCAGCCCCACCTCTGAGCTCCAGCTCACCTCTGACCCCTTTTGTCATCTCTAGACGTGCGGTGCACGGAGTTAGCTCAGTAAAGGAGGAAACCCCCTTGAGGGTAAGAATGTGGATTCAGCAGTTATTGGTCTGCTCTTTCCCATAACAAGGCCTAACCCGTTTTCATTTCAAAATACTGCTGATTTTCAATCCCAGTTAATCATTAATAGGCATATTAAAGTCATGCTTGCTTACTTGGTTTTCCTTTAAAACCCCCAAAGTAAATACCAGCCTGTAGAGGAGTCGTTCATTATTGTCCCATGTTAACCTCCATAGTAATGACTAACCCGACACCCGGCTTCCTTCAACTCCCGGTACGACCAGTTATTTGACTTGTGAAAGTGGCAAGTCAATAACCAGCTGCCTCATAAAAATCTCTGTTCATCTGTTTGGCTGTGTGTGCGCAATGTGCTGTCTGAGGCAGCAGCTGTTATATGTGGAGCTGGAGAGAGGAAATCTTAAAGCCCTCACATGCCTCGCAGCCTCCAACATTTGCATTCACCTTGGAAACCTACTGTTAGTTGACTTGCAGTTAATTAAGGTAGAGAGTTGATAAAGGGAGGCCGGAAAGTGCACAGGGCACATTACGGAGAAATCCTCCTCTACACTCTCCGCTGAGGATTGTTAATTAAAGCCCTACGGCGCTTGCAAATATATTTTGACTCTGAAGGTATATACACGTTTATATATTGGTTTGTTGCTGCAATAGCCGTTTCTCATTTGCCTTGGCTTCAGGTTTATTTAATAACAAAGGCGTCACCCAGGTGATAGCAGCCTTTCTCAACAAGTGGAACTTTGTTGCCTGCAGCCGCATGATGTAAATATGAAAGTGGCCTTAGTTAACATGCTCTGACATGTAAGCACGCGGCTGCAGGTGATATAAATTTACCATGGCCGGTAATAATACCCTGAGGTCATAGAAATTGACAATGCACATACATTAAAATAAATTGTGAGCATTGTGACTTCACTGATTTGTAACCATTTAGATCAGAGGTAATCCAGTTATTTATTAAGCAAGTGAGATATGAAAGAAATGTGCAATTTTGACCCTCAGACTGCTTAAGCAGCCTCAAAATCCTGAAGAACACTCATCTAGAAACAAAAACTCTCTTCTCGTCCCTATTGTCTTTCCACCAAGGGGAAGGGTTGTATACATTGAGCTGGTGTGCAGCTCTTTATGTAGATTGTGTTGCTATGGTTACTATTGAAGGGAGCAAAAGATGGTATGTAAATGTATAGACTGAGGCATCGCTGGTTCTGTTTCAGGATCTGTAAGGTAGGATCAGTGGAAAAAGAAAGTGCCTTTGTTTGCGGGTGCCCTGTGACCTCGAGGCCTCCTTTAAGTGGGCAGGCAGGTTGAGCAGAGACAGCTCCGTGCAGGCCAGGCCCAGTGTCACGTCACAGTGCAGGGCTTAGTGCCCAGCTTAACAGGACCACAGGAATCTATTAAGGCCCAGCAGGTTGTGTCAGAAGGCCATTCTGCAAATCATTTGCCTGAGCTCTCAGCGCCCAGAGGCGAAGGCACGTCTCCACACGAACACAGAGCCAGTGCAGGCAGGTACGTCTCACAGGTCAGAGGAGAGTGCAGATACCAGAGAGCCAGAGAGCACTCCCTTGGAGGACTTTCACCACTTGAAATCCTTTCGACCATTTTAAGACGGCACTTTTAGAGGGAGAGAGAGTTTGGAGTAATTCGATATTCCTAACAAATGTAAATGAGGTGCCTTTAAAAGTCTTTCCTTTTTATGTCGATCAATGAATCAATTTTATTTTTCATGTGTATTCATAAAAGGTGCAGTCAGTGAAATGTTAATAATAGTAATGTAACTAAAAATAACATTATGTTATGATTTGTACGCACTTCCTTTTGGAATTGAAATGATTTAGCGGATTTCAAAAATGCCGTCATTCATCTGTAATGGTCAGAGTCTGTGAACACGATCGAGAGCGCATTCAGTCTTACTGCAGTAGAACATCAAGTGATGATTATTCGAAGTCAACATTACGTGCACAATTTCCCAGAAAATGGGATGATATATATTTGCCAAGTCCATTGAGTCTACAGACTTTATGAAGTACTATTCAGAACTTTCTGTATGACATGACATGCATGCACTTTAATTAGGGCATATTGATGTTTTCCTTGATATCAAGGCAAGACTAAAAAAGTTAGTCATTGAAACATTATTTTGTTTAATATATTGTCTTTAATTGCAGGTGCTGAATCTGGTCCAGTCCTATGTGACCCTTCGAGTCCCCCTCCATGTGTCCTATGTCTTCCACTCCCCGGTGGGAGCAGGAGGATGGCAGCACTTTGACTTACAGTCAGAGCTGAAGCTCACGTTTGTGTACGACACTGCCATCTTGTGGCAGGATGGCATCGGTAGCCCACCAGAGGCTGAATTACAAGGTAAGACTAAGTATAAAACTGAGGACTAAAAATGTGTTGTGTTCACTAAATGAGGTATAATAGAATTATAAGTTCTGTGACTGTCTTTGCAGGTGCCCTGTACCCGACCAGCATGCGTATAAACAACCAGGGACGACTAGTAGTCAACTTCCGTACTGAGGCTCGATTCAGAGGCTTGTTTGTGTTCGCACATGCAGGTACAGTATGACATACGGAAGTGATGTAGTGTTTAGTAATCTAAATATGATATGTGATTCTGCTTAATAGAAAATGATTAAATAAATTCTGTTATAGGATATGTTTAGTATTGAAGAGGGTTCACTCAGTGTTTAATGTTTTACCTGTGGCCATGCATTTCAAGCTATAAAAGAACTGTAACTGAGCATACTGATTATATGGATGCACATAATTTAATTGATGTATTATTCCATTAGCCTCGCCTCTCACATCCATGGTGATGTGTCCGGACCACCCTGGTTTGACCTTTAACCTCAGTCTTGTGAGGAATGAGCCAACCTACAGCCAGCCCATCCAGCAGTGGACATTTGTCTCTGATTTTGCTGTGAGAATAAACTTTGTTTCAAAGAGCAGTGCAATAGATTTTTTTTTCTGTTTTTACTCATAATGCTTACTGAACATAATTTCCCCCCCTCAGGTGCGTGACTACTCAGGCACGTACACAGTAAAGCTGGTGCCATGCACATCCCCTCCTGGTCTGGAGTACACCATCCCTCCTGTCTGCAATCCAAGAGAGCCTCTTACTTTCGACATGGACATCCGCTTCCAGCAGGTGACTTTACCCTGTCTAAAAATTAGAGGGCAAAAAAACAAGGAGAATATTATGGATCCCTTGTGTGGAAAATTTTGTCAGCAAAATCCAGATTCTGGAAAAAATGAAGGCAGATGAAATATGAAAATGTGAAAATAATATTACATTCAACGCACACATGAGACTCATTAAAAATGTGGCTGTTAATCTTCATGAAACTTAAATCATACAGATTTTTCATTAATTTGTTAGTTCCTGTAAGCCGTACCTCTTGGCTCCTGTTCAGCCATTTATTTTCTCATCTCTCTTTGTTATCCCATTATTTGAAAAATCTAAGAGGAAACTCCCTCCTGGTTCACTCCATCCTATCAAGCACCCATAAAACTGCCATTCTTCTCACTTACTCTGACAGGGATAAATCTCTCATCAACATCCTCCTTTTTAATCCATTAAGCTGGCACCTGCAGTGTTGTGTGTTCAGCTTTTGATGCCGAGGCCAACATCAAATCTCTCCAGCATCACAATATCACCCAGAGTGATAACAACAGAGAAAACATGTTGATTTATTTGCACTCAAAATGTGATTAATAATGCCAAATCGCCATCAAATTGTATCTAAACCCAAAGAGATAACTTAGTATGCCTTTCTTAGTTTCTTCATGTTTTCTTCATTTGTGAAGCCGTCATCTTGTTGGTTATGCCTTTACAAAGTTCTGATTATGCAGAACATGATTATTGGAAATTGCCAAACCATTTAGTATTGTTCATCTAGAGTCTAATATTGTGAACTTTGCTGATCTTCGTCTCTTGTCTGTGCGTCTTCTGTCTGTTTGTAGGTTAGTGACCCCGTGGCTGCGGAGTTCAGTCTGAACACTCAGATGATCTTGCTCTCCAAACGGACGCTCTGGCTCTCAGACGGCTCCATGGGCTTCGGACAGGAGAGTGACACTGCCTTCTCACAGGGTAAGGCAATGACATGCGGTTCCCTTAAAACAAACAAGGCCCAGAAAGGGCATTTCCGAGCTCCTTAGACATCTTTATATCCTGCAGGTCAAAAGGAAATCTCTGTGTGATAAATATTTCTGTTGATTTGGCAGTACTGTTCCCCATTATTTCCCACCCCAACAGGATAAGAAAAGGGGAAATAAAAGGAAAATGACACCTCAACGAATTGTGTTTTTGACCACTTTCATGTCTCTTCCCAATTACCAGAGCCTGAATTGTGTTTCTCTCAACACAATCTTGACAGCTTTTTAAAAGTTGTGGAGGCTGTTGTCTCAGGGAGCGTGGACAGCTCCTCCTGCCAAGAGTGAAAGTGTAGTTTTATCTGGGGTTTTTTCAATGTTGTTCCCAATATTGTAGGCTAAGCAAAATAAAATGGGCTTTAAAAACTTGTTTGTGTTTTACAGTGATGAAAATGTGAAAATGTGAAAATGTGCGCTTCTTCTCTTCCTTCAGGGGACACAATTTATGGCCGAGTGATGGTGGATCCGGTGCAGAACTTGGGCGACTCCTTCATTTGTAACATCGAGAAAGTCTTCCTGTGTACAGGAGCTGATGGATATGTACCCAAATACAGCCCCAGCAACTTTGAGTTTGGCTGTCTTGCTGATTCTCCGTCACTGCTCTACAGATTCAAGATAATTGTAAGCAACAAAAATGTGATCTATCCTGACATCATTTGTGCTCTGTGTTCCCTTCAAAATCAAAACCTAAATATTGCTTCCTGTGTCATCGTCTCACTCCAGGACAAGGCTCAGCCAGAGACCCAGGCCAGGTCATTCGGTAATGTAGCTTTCAACGCCTACCTGGCAGTGGACGACCCCGGTGCTTTAGCTCTCGTGAGACAACCTGGCTCGGATGGTTTCAGAATCGATTCCTCAGCTCTCTTCCAGGTCAGTGAAAGAAACATGTTCAGTGTGCACTTCTGAATAACCCACACTTTCATTTTTCAGTGATTTGTGATGCATTCCAGGGGCAATTTTGCGCGCATTTTTCTGTAACCCAGCTCAGCTTATACTTGCAGAGATTTGGTGTGAACAATCACATCACTGTGTGGGCTGGCCTCCATGTGGCCTCTGATCATGACTCAGACTCAGCCCCTTCTTGTTGCTTCTCCTGGTCGGATTTTGTTTATGGGCTTGTTAAGAAGAAAAAGTCAGTATCAGTATCTCTACAGGTTTTAAGAGCATTTTCCAATGGCTGAAAACATTTCTGCTTTTTAGCTTCATTGTGCAGTAATTACCCTGGGCATATTTTTATGTTTGTGCCCAAAAGAAATTCCACAAGACACACTAAAATAGGTCCATGAAGGGAAGTTACATTGACAGTAGCTGGTTAATAGTATAACATATTTTTTTCTTTTCTTTTATGACTCAACAAAAAAGAACTGGCATTGCTGCAGAAAGCTGTAAAAATGACCTACAGGTAACGCTTTTCAAAACCGTAATGTTGCTCTCTCCAGGTGTCTCCAGGAAGGGAGTGGTACATTCACACCATCTACACTGTCCGCTCTCGGGACAACGCTAACCGTGGCATAGGGAAGAGAAGCCTGGAGTACCACGCGATGAGCAAGCACACGAGTTCACTCCCAAAGGGCCAACATCGCTCCAGGAGGTCAGCCAACGACGTGCCAGACATAATACAGGATATCGGCGTGAGCAACAACCGCGGCACCAACATCCTCCACATCGCGCTGGATCGCAGCAGCCAGCGGAGGACGAGCCCCGAGAGGGAGATCTTCACCAAGGGGATCATCCCCCGCGAGCTCAACCAGAAGGACGACAGCGACGACAGGCTCGTGTTGATCATCGGTGTCTTCGTCGGGCTGCTCCTCACGGCGCTCATCGTCATCGTGGCGGTGCTGCTGGTCCGGTCCAAGCGAGAGAAGAAAGACGTGCCCAAGAACTCCAGCAGCGCAGAGCCCATGATGACACGAGTCCACAGTAACAGCGACAGCTCCGAGGTCTAACAGACAGACTGGCGACCGAGCGTTTTCGTTGATGTTTTTGTTTTGCAAGTGCCTCACATTTAGATAAAGATCGACGATTGTGTGCGAAACAACACAAACTACAAGAGCTTTGTTTCCTGTTGAGAAATCTACTTGAAATCCTGCATCACTTCCACGGCCGGGGGAGTGGTCCAGACACTAATGAGACGGACTTTGTTAGCAGCTGTTTGAAGGCACTTGTCAAGTCGTCAGCACTCATGTATTGATTTGCTTTTGATGCCACTTGATCCAAAAAAAAAAGGTGTTATGTTCCCAAAGGTGCTAAAGAAGATGCCGCCTAACTTGAATGGCATTTGGTGTTTTACTGAGTAGGTCAAGAGAAGGTGGATGTTTTGCATACTGCAGTAGATGTTAACAGCGGGCTTTGGATGTTTGATTTGCTGCATAAAGACACTGTCCATAGTTTGCTTCCACTGGGTAAACCTCTGTATCATCATAGATAATTATTTGTCTTTAGATTCAGTGCGTGCCTAAGAAATTGCAGGATTTTGAGGTTTTATGCTGTCTGTTCTGTTTGTCCAGTGTGATCACTCAGATTTCACATTGTTTCCTTGTGCTCATAGTTTTTGCATGCATTTATTTTTGTATTTTGAGATTGTTTGAAATTGTAAAGAAATCAAAAGAAAAATGGATTTGAATGGAATTGGGAAATTTCAGTCTGATCTACTGTATTTACACCTGTTTGTATTTTACAGTATATCTCATGAAAAACCGTTTTTATCAGTAGCTAATTGTTTTTTTTTTTTTGTTTTTTGTTTTGGTAAATCCCCCCCTAGTATTTAGTTGATAAAACAGGTATGACTTTAAGACCTTATAATTGACACATGGCACTAAATCAAATAAGAGACTGAGTCTGTGTAGTATTAAAGCGACTTTCAAGACAGCTGGTCTGCAATGTACAGTATAGTGTAGAACAGGTTCAAAATCCACTATTTTCACTCTTGCTGCAACTGGTATGCTAAATTTCTAAGTGTTGACTACTGTAGCTTTGTAGAGATAGCCGGGACTCTGGATCCCTCTCACAACAGGGCTGTGTGTTGACTGTTTCATTTTTCTAATCTCAAAAACATCATCTAATAAGTTTTACAGATTTCACGGAAAGAGATGACTTTTTTTTTTCTCAATCATCATCTTTATTGTGAGAACTACTGTAGTCTCTGTGATTCATTAGTTTGAAATGTATTTATTTATTTTTCAACGCTTGTTATTCAGAGCCGACACAAATCATGTCATATTCCTATTCTTCTCTTTCTAGTGCTGATTTGAACCAATCTTTCACAAAGATATTATTGTGATTTCAGTATACATGTGCAGTCTTTGTGCCGTGTTTGCATTGAAACATTGTGCACATAAGATGAACATCATACAAGCTTTCTATGTATCACTGGCTTTTTCTTTTTTCCAGATCCAGGCACCGGATTGCCATAAAATCTGATTACCTCATACTACTGTATATCGTTATATATGACACTAACTTCAGTCACTTCTTTATATATATTAGTTTTATTTGCAGTTCTATTTTGAAATTAAAAACAATTCTATGCAACTTGTGATATCATACCATCATGAAATGTTTACCCTAAGTGTGATTTTTTTTTTTTTCAGTGCACAATTTGCTTGCTGATGTAGGGTTGACACTGTATCAATGTACTGTGGTTCTTTTATTCCACTCTAATGCTTTGAGTGCATTCTGAGCTTTTTTATGCACATGTATGTATGGATGTATATACATATGTATTACCTATAAATATTCCATTTGGATGTTTTGGGAATGGTTATTGTTAAAGATGCATACTGTATGTGCTGTAAGTATTTGTAACATAGACCAGAAGCACAGCATGGTCTGCAAATAAATAATTTTTCAAGAAAGCATAATGAGATTTTGTGTGTTATTCTGTATATAATTTACGCCTACATGTGTTATTTCAAATTTAGGAACAGATCCAGTTCTCCCAGTGCAAGTCAGGCATAACGAGCAGTCACTCCCAACAACTCAGTAAACCATGTGCTTTTATTACCAGTGCATATTCATAGAGAAAACAAATCCGTTTGTATTGGTGTGACACAAACAGTGCAGGGTAAAATGTTTCAGACACATGTCAAAAAGGTGAGCCTGTGACTCTCTGAAGACGTCTGGGCTCCTGTTTGGCAACAAGTCAAACAGCAGATCAGGTGCACAAACAACAGCAGCTTCCTGGTTGGCTTAACTCGTGTAAGCGGGTCATATCCTGTAGCTCCAGAAATCTCTAAACCAAGGGGGGGTGAATGCCGGTGGTGGAGTTTAGCACAATGCTGTGGGTAATTACGTCCGACCAGGAAACTGCTTCTTCCTGCACCTGATCTCTCCTCTGCTGTGGCACCAGGTTTTCTTATGACATTACACAGAATGAACACTGAGGGGAGCAAGAGCAGTAACAGCTCCACTTGTACACGTTTGGGAGTCATGGCTTAATGTAGTGCAGGCAGGAACTAAGATCTAACTGTTTTGTTAGATAGCTTACAACAGTATCATAGGCGAGTGTATTCTAAAGCGTGGATGAGTTTGCTGGCAAATGTCATCTAATAAATTATCATTTAATGCTGTGACTTTCCTATGTAAAAGCCAAAAAACCCCACTGTAAAACAGAATTCATGTTCCATCCAAATGCACAAATTAATACTTTTCTCACAAAGCTCCAAACAACTCCCTCAACATCTGATATGATACCATCAAAAGAAATAAAAATTGAAGTTGTTCCACTGAAATGGTGACCAAATTTGGATAAATTTCCTGAGATATGTGTATTCTTTCTGGTTTGTACCTGTTAGAGCTTTACTGTAATGAATAAAGCTCTTTAATAGTTAAAGGCAAAGGAATCATTCTGTGAGCCCGTAGCTTCATTCATAAACCTGAACAGAGAAAGTTAAAAAATAAATTGATGGCATCCCAAATGAAAACAAAGCTTTGGAAAAGAGCTGCTCGTGTGCACAAACACTGATCTAAAACTTCCAGATGTGGGGGGGATACTGAATTCTGCTTTAAGGTGAAATTTCCCTTTAAGGGAAAGGGATAGAGAGTGTGAAGATCCAAAGAAAAAGAAAAGCATATCAATTTAGAAAAATAATTTGTAAATGCTGAGCTAGTGTACAAAATAAAATAAATTAGCATTTTTTTCCATTTTGTTTTTTTCCCTTTAAAACAACAGATATTAAGAAAAATGCTTATTGTGCTGCTTACATTAGCAATAAATATGACACTCTTTGTCTTTTAAGCATGTGCTGGGTATGTTTAAAAAGCACACTTTTTAACAGCTGCCATACACGCATTTTTTAAAATCCTGGAATCATTGACTGCTGCTCTCTGATGGCCAAAAGGCCGTGTGTTTCAAAATCATAGCACAGACATACGGAGTGATCTAATATACACAATATACATTTATGTATATACAATACATACAGCAAATCAATGCACAGATGGTGGTGACATTTTTATGTGAGATGTCAGTAAATGAGAAATTTTACATTTCATTGCTGGAGAAGCGTAGCGCTGTTCATTTCACTGTAAGCATTAACTAGTTCATGAGAAAAGCAACTGATGGGTACACTGTGTTGTTGCCTAGGCATTAAGATAAAATCAAACTTCATGCATTTGGACAAGTTATGGCTCATTAAATACTTCAATCTATCTCCTACCCTGTCCGGTCTCACAGAAAGTGTGTTTTAATAATACCATCAACAGCGTACAACACACAAAAATGCTTTCGCACATTCGATGAATCAGTCCACAGCTTTATGTCCATTACTTGTCCCAAGGATGCTACATTGCCCAACTTTAAATACAACCTTCAATACACATCATAGGAAGGGTAAACTCAGGTTCAGACACTTAATTATATCTGGGAGATCAGTTGATGTGCACATCAAAAGGCTGTATTGGAAAGGTCATTGCACCCTGTGGAATACATTAATTGTGTCGTTGTCAGTGCTTGCAGCGGTAAAGAAGTCTTCGGCCTCTACTGCAGGTAGCGGTAGACCTTGAAGCAGTGATTCCCAGAGTCTGCCACCGCCACATGACCATCAGATGTGAGGGCCAGACCCTGTGGGCCATAAAGGGGGTCCGCCGATGTGTTGATGTAGGACAGGAAGGACCCTGAGCTGTCGAACACCTGGTTGGTTACACAGCACAGAGGAAAAGCTTTGGTAAGCGAGTGATATACTTTCAAATTTGCTCTCTCAGTTTAGTGTGTTTTTAAAGCTAACCTGGATCCGACTGTTGCCCCAATCAGCAACAATGATGTTTCCATTGGCGTCCACAGCCACGCCTGTTGGAGCATTGAACTGGCCGTTTCCTTCTCCATGGGAGCCAAATTTAAACAGGAACTCCCCATCTGCATTGTACACCTGCAGGAAAGAATAAAAGGAAAAAAGAATGGGAGAATGACACTCTGCTGTCACATATACTGAAAACATATTCAGTAAAATAGGATGTAGCATTTTAAAGATAAATTATTCAAAACAAGACAGCCAATCAGGCACAACAGCTGTATACCATTTAATCTGCAAAGTCACTTATTTTCTTATGTTTGTGTTTTCTAATGTTTATGTGTGGTAGATTCTACCTTTTTATTGTTTCACTGAGTAATTTAAAATGCTGTTTATTTGTACACTGGAAAGGGAAATAATGGGGAAAAGGTAAAAAGAGAAGGTAGCAACCATTTAAAATGACCCCAAACACCTTATTTAGTAGATTGAAAGTTTACAAAGCAAATAAACAGTGGGAGAAGTTTGCTATAGCTTGAATTGGTTTAGATACAGATGTTTTTACTTTAAGCCCGTTATTCACTATAATAAAGTACACACATACTTGCAACAAGCCATACCTTGACTGAATGGTTATGAAAGTCTGTTACCACAATTTCGTTTTTGTTATTTACGGCCACAAAGTGAGGACCTGCAAGCGGCAGAGGACACAGGGAGGGAAAGAGAGGAAAGATGAGTCACCCAACTGCTTTAAAACAACGAGAGGAAGCTCCATACTATTTTTGGACATTGAAAAGGAGACACACAGTGGTCACAAAGAGACACTGAGAGCTGACGTACGACAATACGTGAGGCATGACAGAGCCGATGCGTCAACATGGAAAGAAGAACAAAGATTTATTGTCTTAGTTCACATTCACAGGGAATTCATTACTTACTGAAAACAGGGCCAGATTTACTAAGCTTTTGTTCCAGTGCAATGTTTGCACCACTTTTTTCTAAAAGAAAAGAAAAGGTCCAGGTGAGAAATTAAACTGAAAGAACCGGTGAGTTTCGACTGAAATACCGCGGTTTGTGCAACAAGTGAAGCCATATCAATGAGGAGAGTCCAGTAATGCAAGCAAACTCTGGTAACAGTCATTTTTGGCCTCACGAACTTGAGTGGCAGGCAAAAAGAGGAAGACAATCATCACATCTCTTTCATGCATGAGGGTGCATTATGATATTTTGCCTCTTTACAGCTCCCTCTTGTACTACAATGACCAGGTGCATGTTTACGGTACAAAGCTATCAATGCAACAATAAAGAATCATCAGCTGTGCGTTGAGAGGCCACACATGCAGATACAGATTAGTGAGATAAAGGGTGTATAAAGACATGCTGTAACAGTTAATATATGTGATTTGTACACATCAGCATTCCTGTAAAGTATGAAACAGATTAAATCAGTAAATCTGGCCCAAACAAATGCTCAGAGACATGAAGCATCATGCAGCCTTTATCTTGTCGTCCTGTAAGAAACATGTTTAATGAAATGATCGTAGGCAAATTTAGTAGTAAGTGAGCATCACACGATACCTGCAAAGTGTCTGTCTGATGTTCCTCTGGCTCCAAACTTTGTCACCAGCTTCCCATTCGATTGGAAGATGAAGACGCAGCAAGCTTTATTATCAACAGTGATGATATGTCCATTCTTATCCACAGCCACACCTTTGGGCCCCATCAGTCTTCCAGCACCGATTTTGTTCTGTCACAAAAAAAAAGACAGTCTGGTTATTCAGTGAAACATTTAGGAGTATGTGCAGCGCAAAGTTTTTTTTCGCCAAAGGCTGCTCACCTTGAACTTGCCATCCGAGGAGAAGATGCTAATCCACCTGTTGTCGTAGTCGGCTACAATTATGTCACCGTTCATGTCCACTGTGACCCCGGTGGGGCGCTGCAGCTGCCCTGGTGAACGACCTCTGACCCCAAACCTCATCTTAAACTGACCATCATTTGAAAATACCTGGAAAAAGAACAGATTAAATTAGTCCAAAACAGTCAAATAATTCATTATGTTTTCACTGCAGCTCATGCGAGTTATGGACACTGACCTGTATGCACTGGTTGTTGCTGTCTGCCACCACAATACGTCCATTGCTGGAGGTTGAAATGCCTTGCAAGTTAGTGAATTCTCCTTTATCTCTCCCTCTTGTCCCTGTTAGGGCAACAAAATATCAGGATGCTTCAGCACTACGCATGTATAAAATGAAGATATTTATCAGCTTTCAGTTTGCATTTTAATAGTTTGAAGAGACAAAGGAAACACGACTTAATACTCCATCCAGAGATATGACTTAGTGTGTGCACTAGAAAAAAACAGCATATAACTCAGTCAGCATTTATCATAATTAACTGCAGAACTAGCCAGTTATTCACCCACCCACTCTGTAGATCAGCTCATCCTCTATCGGGTTTTCCTTTTTCTTAGTGGTGCTGTACATGCTGGAGGGCCTGCGCACGGCCTTCTGACGAACATGACCTCCCCCTCCACTCGGGGACTTCACTCTTCTCTTCACGTCATCGGGTGACTGCAGGACATCTGAAGGCTTGACGGCGCGCAAACGGAACGGACTCCCCCTCACGGGCTGGTCGTACAGCAGCAAAGAGAAGGTGAATTCTCCCTCCGAGCGGATTGTATATCCAACCTCATAGGTGCCGTTCTTGTTGTCCACCACTTCAGCTTCGGTGCACGCTCCATCCGCAGAGACAATCTCTGCTCTCAGGGCGGCGTTACCAGTCTTCACCAGTTCTCCATCTTTGTCTTTAGTCGTGACAGTGACAGTACTGTGGTGGCCAACCAGCGCATGTCGCAGGCCTTCACCGGTGGCGACGCTCGTATGGCCTACAGCCCCTGTTGTGATCAGGACTCCCAGGTTCTGGATGGAGCGCCTCAGTCCGTCTGTCTCCACCTGGCATTCCAGATGTCCGTTTTCGTGGGGATGCTCGGGAAAGCTGTGTCGCGCCAGGGCACTGACCCGCTCACCCATCTGTTTCTGGACCAACAGGACCTCAGTGGCACTGCCGTGGCTCAAGGCCTGCTCTGTGAAGTTGCAGCTGCTTTGAATATTCTCTTTGCCCTGAAGCAAAGATGTCAGCTGGGCCTGAAGCACCTACGGATTTCCAAAGAGACAAAGCCAGACAGTCAGCGGTGCTTGTACTAAAATGAGAAATATTAGTCTAAATGTTCTTTCTCCCGCCATTAAAAGAAAAAAAACATCTGAAAGGCCTCTGACCTTCTGCTTGGCGCTGCAAATGTTTTCCACCTCAGTAATGAGAGCAGTCTTGCGTTGGTGTAAGGCCTTCTCCAGCTCGTCAAAAGTGTTACTGATTTCAGTCACTGCGTCATTTTTCCGCTCTGTAAGCTGCCTGGAGATCTCATTTACAAGTTCAATGGCAGCTGTCAGCTGAGGTAGTCTGGAAGAAGAAAACAAAGAAGATGAAAACAAACTCAAATTTGTATTCTTTCTACTTCCTGTACAACATATAGTGAACTTCTTAGGTGCATAGCTCCATAATGAGTCTAACAAATTAAAATACAGAGGAATCTGGCAGTACAATAGAAAAGAATGAGTTTGCAAATAGTGACACAAAACTTCTTACCTGTTGCGCACAGTATCAAGCTGATTTTTAAGCGCTGACTTATGCTGTTCCAGCACATCCCTCAGAGGAACCGTCACATGTTCCCTGTGCTCTCCTTCTGTGCACTCCAGACACATGGCCGTTTCACATGACTCGCAGTAAAACTCCATCACCTGCAGATGGTGCAGTGGAGCACCAGACAACTCAATACCATATTTCTTTGGGTACACTTGCTCATAAATTCAAAGATGGAGGTATTGTAACAGTATACAGTGTTTTCATGAACTTGAGGTTGCTCTGTATTACCTTGCCCTCATGGTTGGGGCATGAGAGGGGCTGACAGGCTGTAGCTGCGCTGGCTGACTCGAGGACGTTACAGGCTTCGGGTCTGCTGCACTCTGGGTCTCGCTGCAACACCTCCATTAGGTTCGTGATGAAGAAGTTGTTCTGCAGGGCGGCCACACCCTTCTCTGGCAAGATAGAGGTCTGTCTGCATACTGGGCAGGACAGCGTCAAAGACTGGGGAGGGATGTAGTTCTGTAGACATCTACACAGCGACAAGATATAAAAGAAACAAATTAGTGGCCTAAATTTGCTATGAAACACTCAATAAAGAACCAACACGGTGTTAAAGTCCTAAACTTTTCTTTTTACCACTTCTTTCTACCACTGAAAAGGATTAGATTCATGTCCTTGCCCTGTTTTTTACTGGGCACAACAGAGAGCACCAAATGATTTAAACAAATTATACTGTCACATGTGGGAGTAACAGAGCTTTGGAAATATGTGCTTCCTGCAAACAATGCAGGAAAGAATGCTGTCTGTTTTCGTGCAGCAAAGCTCAGACTGGTTGGTGCTTTACATCGTGCAGAAGCTACAGTGATGAGAGAATGGCTGACTTAAGTGGTGTGATTTGGGGCCATTACAAAAAATGTGGAAATTTATTTGATGCATCCATTTAATGCATCCAAGTTAAAACTGTTTACTTAATTTAACTTTATACAAAAACAGTGAAATGCAGACTTTCATCATTATGTCTGTCACTGTTTTACTGTTCATCTTCCTTCTGTCATACTGATCTTATTATCAGTCACCTGAAATGTACTTTGAACTTCACTGTACGAAAGGTGCTGTGCAAATAACATTTCACTGATTGACTCAGAGCTTACTTCTCACAGAAGGTGTGCAGGCAGGGCAGGACCTTGGGGTTGTGATAATGGTCCAAACAAATGCTGCAGACCAGGAACTGCTTGTCTATCTGCCTGACCACAGGGCTGGTGCTGCCGGTCTCACGCTTCGCCATGGTGATGGACATTCAACGGAGGCACAGGGACCACTTAACCTGCACAGACGGGGTGGAAGTAGCAGGAGAAAGGGCATGAAAGCCTTGAGGAAACATTCAAACAGGGTGAGGAGGGCGTATTCGCCTTAGCCTCAGCATGAGCAAAAGGAAGAAATGAGTCATAATGCTGTTAACATTATAAAACCTCATCCAAGCCTTGTATCTGCTGGCATTTTATGCTCTCCCTCCCTTATTAAACTGTGTCAGTAGGATGAGCTTCTCTTTTCACCAACATCCGCATAGCTGGAGGTTGTTTGACTTTATAAGTGAAAATCCTAATCAAGCTAATGCAGTGGAAGAAAAACGAATACATTTTATTAACACAGCAGGGCAGGAGTCTCACATGACATGACAACTACGCAGTCTAGGAGCCAATAAGTCTGTGTTTACACTGGCAGAAGAGTGGTAGATGTGTATAATCTATATATGCTGTTAACAAAAAATGCACAAATGTATCTTGTTTAATTCCTGGCAGTATTTCACCACACACAAAGTCCACTGTTTTACTATTGTATTAACATTTGTTGAGCTCCAGATGAGCGGATGACTGCTGGCTCTCTGTTCAGATGACGCTGTTACATCAAACTGTATCATTGGGTCACGCACAGATTATCTCAGTGTGCCAATGACATGTTGTACATCTGTCATATTGTTCATAAGCTGATGAAGGATTACTTGGATAAAAACACGGGCATACCACTATGCTAATATGACCAATAAACACTCCTTACAATAAATCAAATCAGGCTATAATTGTAGGAAGAACTGTTTTGGTGGTTATCTTGTTTGTATTTTAACATTACTACTTTTCATTTTAACTGTGCAAATCAGACACCATTAAACCCCCTGGTTAACATTTTTCTGGTTTCTTCTAAGACACATTACATCAGGGACCTGAGACAGCACATCATTAAACACCAGCTCTCTGCAGTTTTCACTTCATTTTGGATGTCTCTTTTGCTGTCACTAAGCATGCCTGTTGTGCCCCATCCTGTCAAAACCTTGTGGCTGCACTGCGCTGCTGGGATGAAAGCTCTCCATCCTCTTAATGTAGATTTCATTACAGATAGATAGAATTTAGATGGGAGTACTTAAATGAAAATCCAGAGCGATTTGTGACAGAGACTGTTTGCTCTGACGTGTTGAATTACAGAAAAGTTAAATGGATTGCACCAAATAAAAAACAGATGAATCTAATAGTAATTTCAAAACCTGAAAACAGGAAAGTATTGTTTTATAGAAACTGTGGATGTTATTCTGGCTAACTGAGTAACCACTAGGCACACAGACAAGTGTCTTTGTAACACCAGTGAGCAGCATACTGGCAGAATATGTTCTTAAGAAGCAGGCATGGCTCATTTAACGTAGAGTCATAACATAACACTACAAAAACAATTCGGTTGGCTGGGTGAGGTATGGCTGATTTAATACCTTGTGTCAGCACACTGTGTCACTCACATTTATCTGAAATAAACCAGAAACTTCTTCCTGACCAGAGAATACAAAGACTGGGAGATATTTATATGATAGGATGAACTTAAAGCTCAAGATAGACCACAAAGACATCAAAGGCATGAAAGAGTAGGGCTAATACAATCAATGTGAGTCTGGAGAGTAGTGGGATGTGCCAACTCCAACATTTGATTCGACTTGATTGAACTGCAAGCAAACAAACCTAAAATTAGAACAGATTCTATTTTTGTCCCAAAAACAGTGGCGCAGAATGTAGAACATTATCAGGTGAGACATCATTGTACAGTTGCTGATGATGTACTTTATCGCCAGGTTTCATGTAGCTGAGAAAGAATTCAAGTTGATCACATGGGCAAGTATATGCTAAGAACACTATATCATTTAATATTTAATACGCCACAAGGACACAGGAAATCTAAAAGACCAGTGTGCACTTTATATAAAATAGATTCACTAAGATGAGAAAGACTCACTGTTAGTTTTAATGCTTCATAAGTGCAGTTGTTAATATCCCAGTTGCCATGGTCTAAGATTGAATTAATCCAAAGAAAACACACACAAATACTTTTCCTTAGAAAGCAATGTCAACTCACTCATGACCTCTTCATGCGTCACAGCCCTGTGACTGTACAATTTTTCGGCCTCGCCTCATCTTTCATCCACTGTTCCTAAAGCAGGTTTATAATTTCTCCTTTGCAGCTGCATACACACAACTGCTCTCTTAGTCCAACATGGGATGGGGATAACTATCAGGCCTGCACATCACAAAGCACCAAGAGCTGAAGCCTCCCACCGCCTCTCTGCTCAGACCATCATAGCTGTTCCTTGAAAGGAGGAAGCTTTAAAATGCCACTCCCCAAATTCCTCTTAGCTCCCTTCCTTGACTCCCAGCTGGAAGAGTTCAGGCACCACCTGTCTGTCTGTCTGTGTGTGTGTGTGTGTGTGTGTGTGTGTGTGTGTGGGGAGGCTGGGGGGAGAAGTCACGAACTGGGTTGCCTGTCTCACATGAGCAAGCAGGCCTGAGAGGCAGCTGTCCCCCTCTGAAACACAGGGCAGTGAGCTCTAACAATGACATTCCTGCTCTGCTCACAGCTCGCCAGCCCACAACTCTTCCCCTCCCTTCATCTCTTTTACGTCTTTCTATTGTCCTCGCCTTTTCCTCTTCTCTCCCTCTCTCTCTCTCTCTTAAGCGCATAAATGCACCGATGGCATCAGCAGGCCTGATCTTGGCCACAGACGTCTTGCAGATGGGGATTTTCTGAGGCGCGTAGGCCCCATTGTTGCTCCTCGCCAAGTGATTACAAGGCCTACTGACTAAGGAGCTCTGCCGAACCCTTTCACTGTCCACACAGCCAGCCCTTCCCCGACCCTTTCAGACTCCCCACTTCGCTCGTCTTCCCCCCAGAGGCCCTCCCCTCTCTCGGCTGTCTTCCTTTCAGATGGGCTCTGAATTGCAGCAGCTGAACAGTGACATCAGGAGGAAGCTTGAGGAGCCAAAGCCCTCAGGCTCCTCCCCTCCCGACTGGCTGGCCGCAGCCTTTAGGGTTGCAACAGTCCTCCCCCCCCACACACACTCCCGCCACCTTCCCTTCCCTTCCTCCCTGCCTTCCCGTTCTCTCAGCGGCCCTCAGTCGGCTCAGTTCCTCCCACTCGACTCACCACAGAAAGAGGATCTTTCTTTGCAAATAGTCTCTTCCTGACAGCAGCTCTGGGTACTTGTGCTTAGAGGAACGCTGAATAATATGAGCAAAAACTGCACTGAAACATGAGCTGAAAAGACAAAAACAGCTACAGTTAAATCGGTGCGGATGTTATAAATATGCAACTTTACAAGCTCTTGTCACAAAACTCTAAGCAGGTTCAGTTATTCCAAGATATGAGTATAACAAAATCTTCCAAAGGCTGATAATTCTAAAAATAATAGAAGGAATTAAAGAGTTGAATTATCAAAAATAGCTCTGCAGAGGTGTTAGACGTACAGCAACAGTGACAGAAGAGTCCAGACTAGAGACCTAAATCTGCAGTACACTAATGTTTGAGACAGCATGTGACTACATCTTTTTCAGGCCTCCATCAGGGAACTGCATGTTCAGCACTTCATAGAGATGAGGTCAGTTATCCAAGTCAGTACGCAAATGTGTCTTTCTGCAGTGTATCTGTAACAGTGGAACATGACGTCTGCAGAAACCCACCGAATGTGAATGCTCTTCGTACATTTGTGTTTGACTGCGAAGCATCTCTCTCGCCACTCTCACCCTACATTACAGTTAAGTGGCTTAGTGTCCTCCTGCAGGGTCAGGCCCTGTCTGCCATCTGGATTACAGTGTCTCTTACACTATCACACCCAGTCAACGCAAATCTGCGTTAAAGGAAACGCCTCGCATAAATGCACATGAACTTAGCCTGACACTTGACTCAGTTGCTGTCATTAGCAGCGACAGTCATTGCTTGTCCATAAACTGAATTGCACTCAGGTATTTCATGCTTGAGGTGACTTGTTTGTGTGCTAAACACCTTTCTCTCGTGGACATGGACGTCTAATATGAATGGTAAAATTTTATTTCAATAACATGAGCTCACATTGGGAGAAAACACTGCGCTACACAAGGGAAGGTTGTCCCTTTAATCACCTCCCCCATAAAGTGCTGCTTCTTTTATGCAGTTGTGTGCTTGGAGTAGAGAGCTGCCATGCTTTTGTGCAAATGATCACTCTAAGGCATTGCTGTTGTCCATAATACAAAAAGTAATGACTCATCTCCCCTGGTCCAGTGCATTTCGCTACTGTAAGTTAAATTAATAAAAGAAAGACCTTTTTTGCCTTGTGACTAATGGAAGGTTTGAGTGATGTTATCTTTTGTGGATGTGAAAACGTTCCACTTAGAGTCACCCGAAAAAGTCAGACTGAATAGATGAGCTGCTGCTCTCACCCACAGTTTTTAAATTATTTATGAGCCCTATTACGTAAGGCTCTGTGGAAAGGCCCTATAAAACATGACCTCTTGACTAAGTCGGGCTACTCCCATGGTGTGATCCCTTTAAAGATTTTCAGATTACCAAAAAGTAAGTCATATGAAACAATAACTGGGAAACTGGCCCTTTAAGCCGGCTGTAATTTGTAGAGTGTTAGTATCATTCCCCAAAGGTGACTATTCAGGATTCCAGGATGTTTGCACTTCAAGAGCCATAAAAAGTATTTTCCCCTTCCTCTGCTCTTCCCCTGTTTGAGGGTGAGACAAGCAGCTTTTCTTCCAGCTGCAAGTCTGTGTATTCAGGATCATCTTGTCACTATTTTTGTACCTGTGTTAGATTATATACACCATTATTTGTCTTTAGTTGTGCTGTTACTCCCCTGTGATACCTTGTGCATGTGTCACTGCAGAGAGGACGTCAGGCTGAGACACTTCAGGCTGAAGAGTTTTCCAGCAGTTTATTTCAGCAGTCAGTCCGCGCGCTCCACCGGTAAACACGGGCGAAAGTCTCAGTGACCTGAAGTAGGAAGCGTTGGCCCTCGGTGATGTGCTGTCAAGATTGTGTTTAAATATAGACGCTAGTTTATGTTTCCATCCACATCTGTTGTGTCCTGCGCATACTGTGTCATCATGCAGTAATTGTGTGCAGAAGTAGCCTAGGACTGAGAACCAGTTTTGATGAAGCGTGTCGAAGGAAATACCTGTGTGTTTGACTAAGAGAGAAAGAAGAAGGGAGAGTAAAAATGAAAAAAAGACAGTTGTGTAGAGGAGATTTAAACTGAGCTTCTCCACAGGCACTCATTACTGCTCATAAATTACATAACAAAACATCTGAGCCTCTTTCCACATTATTGTGACAGTCACATATCTGCATTGCTCTAAATATTTATCTCTTTAAGATGTGACTGCCCACAGTACGTCTTGCTTTTCTTATAGTTTCCCATTGGTAGTAAATCAATGAACAAATGGGAGTCGTGTGATCATTATGTTAATTTGCAGCGATACCTGATGGAATCTAATTCAATCAGAGGTCAAACAAGTCTGACTGCAATGGCCCTTTTGTTTGAGCAATTGCAATCCAAATAGTACTTGTACTGTTTAGAACAACAAGGCAGATGTAAAATTGAGAATTACACATGCAGAGAATCTAATTTCTGACAGTATGTTTCCGCATTTTGGAGAATGTTAAAGGGCTGTCGTGGGGCCTGCAAAGGGTGCCTGGCTCATGACTCATCAATCATTATTCACACAACACAGAAACCTCTGCTCCTCAAACTAACAAGCTCCCCTTACACTCCACTGCACCAGATGAAGGAATCTGTCTCAGTGCATCAGTGTCTGTCAGTCTGGTCACAGCAGCGGACGTTGGGTTTTACATAAAGAAAGAAAAATGGGCTTAATGTAGAAGGCTTTTGAGAACAACAGACTCCATGTAAGACACAACTATTTGTTTCATGTTATATTGTTTTCATGGAGCATCACCTCATCATAACTAGGTACTGTGTTTGTATTTATATTTTATGCCTGTCTGACTTTCTGAGTCTGCGTGCAGAAGATGGCATTTGCATATAAAACAAATGCCTGGACAAAACTTACTCAATAAATCTAGACATGACTAACATTGAAAATTAGCTGTTGTGTTTCAAAAGACTAACAGTGCGGTGTGTCTTTTAACTGCCTTTGTCTACAGACGTTAGATTGATAGGATCTGACTAACTAATGAGAGATGACAGGAGAAAGTGACCACATCATGTCAAGTACGGTAGTCAGCAGAATTTTTAATCAACACTGACACAAGGAGGGTCTGTGTCTCTCCCTATGAGCTCACTATAACAGAGGCTGGCAGAAGACAATGCGGCACACAGGCAGTGTGTCTGCAGGCCCAACATGCACTGCAGATTTTAGCAAAGGTTGGTCAGAGCACTAGCGCGGACGCCTGCCTGCGACCCTCCTCCACCTGCAGTAAGAGCTACAGAGCAACTGTGGTGTCTCATAGGGTGACTCAGAGGGCCACATGATGTCCTGCACATGTTGTTCTCATGTTCAAAGACGTGGCAGGTGTTTTGCGTGATGATTTGATTACCAATGCTTAGTGTCTATGAGGATTTAATGGCGCTGCAACTTACAAACAAAATGTAAATTACTCGAAAACATGACAAGGGAATGTTCTGAATGCATGATGGACTGGATGCGGTTTTGGAGAGACTGCTTGTTGAGCAACACACAAAAAATACATGTGGGAATTGTAAGATTTCAGTAACAGGAATTTGTGCTGCTATGTGTTTACTGTATTTACTCTTTGGGCTGGAACTTGTTAGAAAGGGTAAACATTAACCTTTAAAAATGACTAATTCTGTATTTCCTGGAAGTGTGGCAGTATCTGGGTTTGGTGATTCATCTACTTTCAGATAGTGAGAGGTATTTAAGATATGTAGTTTACAAAAAATATAAATAACATTTAAGTTTAGTTGCTTTTTAAAGATCAAATAAATCATAAATCCTATACATTTGTTTTTTTCCCCTTACATGACTGATGTAAAAAAAGCATTGCTCTTGTCTCATCAAATATTCATTACAGACATTGTGAATCCTCTCTTATGTGACTACATTCTTCTTTATGAGATTACATTATTTATATGATGCCTCATGCACAGACCTTGAAGAAAACCCCCTAAACCAGTGAAAGTACTCACTTCAAATGAACATGTCCTAGCCTAAACAAGTGTTTCAGGAAAATCCATTCTGGAGGGCAAATTACATTGTCTAATGATTGGCTTTGATCAATCTGAAGTGTAAGCCTACACTACAAGAATAATGAGCAGGATACAATCAATAAGTCAATCTGCATATGCATTGCCAGTATAAAACATCATTAAAAGTTGCTGTCATAGGCCTCATTTACATGAGGGTGATGTCACTAAGGCATTCAATCACTGAAAGTTAAGAATCATGGTCAAATTATCCAGAATAATCAATCTATCCATCACTCTTTTCATCAATCTGTCTATCTTTTGTATGTATGCATAGCAAATTGATTTTGACATCAAGTAGGGTCCAGTCACGTCTTCATCACTTCCACATCTCTGTAATCACAGATTGTAGTCACCTCCAAGGCAGCATACACTTGGTCATGAGTTCAAGATTTACAAAGATGTATTGAAAAAAATCATAGTACAGTGGTGGAGTCAACATAGGACCTTTGTTTGTAACGCAGTTCGAGTGCACATACTGAGAGCCCTGTCTTCCTATACAACACTAAACATAATGTGAGACTCAGAGGCTGTGTAGAAAGACTGGGTGAAACCGTGAAGACCAGAGACAGACGTGTAACCCCTGCTAAGTATCTGCCCTGAGGCGCAGCATCCAGGACGTCTGCAACCTCCCTGTGACCCAGTGCAGGCAGCCAGCAGAGCAAAACCAGCCAAGCATTTCCATCAGCTGCACTCACCAAACATGTGACTTCTGAGATTGTTCTACACTGAGATGAGCCATCCTCCAGAACAAAAGACCAATCAATAAGAAACCACAGACCCATCTGCTCACAGTCTGGGCCGGAGGTATGAAAATGATGCATCGGCTGTTGCTGTTGCTGCAGTACAATGCAACATAAGGACTCAACAGAAATGACATAAGCAAACAAGGCGCTGATTCACATGTGGCTCGCATAGCGTCCCGGCAATGCACCCCATACAAATTCAGATCAGAAACCCAACCAACGATCGCTAATCCTCCAAACAAAAGAGCATGTATGGTTGATTACAGAGCCCAGCCCTCAGACTGCAGCAGAGATGCCCACCTGCTACAGAGCCGGCAGCAAGGGCCGCCCAGGAGCTAAAATGGAGAAGTGTGTGGGCTGGTTGAGGAAGCAATAAAGAATCAGAGCTGAGCTTTAGTGCAACAGTTGCTCTTAAACAAAGCTGGAATTAAATTCACTTCTGTGTGTTTTTCATGGCTGATGAATCTGTTGAAAATAAAAAAGAACATATGACAAAAGAGAGGACATCATGCTTAGTAAGTACAGTCCCTCTTTGATTTCCCATTGCACAGATGCTGGATGGGATGGAGTGATCAATTATTCAGCTGATCTCATCCCAGTCATTGTATTATTTAGGGCTCCACATAAAGGCACAGGACAACATGAGAGAGCAGAAACACGACACCATAAAGAGGAGTGAACTGCCAGATTGTACTCACATGAATTCCCAGCAGGAGGGAGTGGAGTGTCAGCATCGCAGGCCGTGGAGAAAGCTTTCCATTGTCAGTGTCCCAGTGCTCTACAACAAAATCCACAGACTGGGCGACAGAAAGGAAAGGGCAGGGTCTGTCTGGGAGAAGAAGGGGACAGTAAGGAAGAGGGGAAGAGAAAGGAGGAGATTAGGGGAGTGGCTTACATGCAGCATTGGCCAGACGGGCTGATGGGAGGAGTTGAAGAACCCAATAGCATATGGAGGGGGCAGGGAAAATGCAAAAGAGTCAAAATCTCAGGAACTGACTGAGGGATACAGGCTGTCTGGTGCAAAGGGGTTTGGCTTCCTTAGAAAAAACGCCCAGTTCCCTTAAAAGGACAAAGGATGCAGCTTAGTATCTATAAGCTTTAAATTATTAAGGTGTAAATAATTAGTGGAGTATGGGAAAGGAAATAGAATATATTACTGGATTAAACAACAATCCTGAAGAAGACTGTGGTTCAATAACATTTAACAGTTTCAAATGCAATTTGTGTTATATTCTCTTGGATGTTGACTCATGAGGCCAGGCTCAGTTTCTTGCATTTTTAACTGTGAACAGGGAAATTGCTAATTGCCATGTAGAGTCTATGATGGCATAGAAATGAAAGGGTGCAGGGGGAAGGCAGAGAGTTATGGGTGTGTGCGGTCAGCGGGGGAGTCCTGCTTGTTCTGGTGTGGATGATACAGCTATTTGGGTGGAGTCAGGTGGTGGTGTGGGGGTTGGGGTCAGGACACTTTATGAGTGTGATGGGATATGTGACATTTATGTGCAGAAGAGCAAGAACGGGGAAGAACAAAGCAATTTTTTGCAAGCTTAAGCTCAGTGGACACAACATCTTTCAGGGGAGTGGGGGAGGGGTCAGCAGATGCGCTAGGTAAAGACTAATGAGGTGGAGGATGACAGAGAAAGGGATGAATGGGAAAAAAAAGAAAAGATGGCACTGTATTGTAATGTGGAAGCACCGTGTGAGACTGCTGTGGTGGTGCAGGCGGTGGGGAGTTTGTTGGGGGGGTGGGGTTTGGGGTGAGAGACGAACACAGTCAGTTTTATTCTGAAACGTGGAGTTGCCATGGAGACTGCTTCCATCGTAGTTTAGTCAAGATGGCTGCTGCAGTCTGGCAGCAGCAGCAGCAGTGAGCAGGTCACACAAAACATGATGTAGGGGACTGCCAAGACTGACACAGTCAAAACAGCTTAGCATGCTTTGTAGCATACTGAAAATCTATTTCATCACATATTTACAGACTTTACAGAAAAATTTTACATCATTACAATATGTCAGATTTGCTAAATCTATGTGTCTTTATTATTATTTTTATGTATTTAATAGGCCCTTATTGGAAAGATTTTCTTCATGGCTGCAACATCCAGCAGTTATCTTATAATACATGACAATATAATAAATCATACCATGGACAGCATGTGTTGGAGGAGGTGTATCACACTTCAAAACCATGATGTGACCATACAAATTATCCAATAAAAAGATACAATATCAAAGACACCCCACATTATTGCATTTTAAATTCAAATCAGGTCCCACATTCAATCAAATCAGTACACAGCTGATGTTTTAATCTGATTTTAACAAAGCCATTCGTCAATTTAATGGTTTTATTATATTGCATATTGCAGCTTTTGGATAATTCATTTTTCAAGTCTGACTGATTTTATGGCTCATGTTAGAATACAAAAGACCAAATCTTCTATATAACCCCTCAAAATGAACATGGTGTTACATGTATGTAGTTGTGAATGCGTGTGAGAAAAAGCCCATTACATTTTTCCATTCAGGATTACTATCATATACCTAAACGGGATCCAATCACATGAGAGGACTGTACAGGAATCAGACGACCATGAAAGTCACTCTTCAATAACAGTTTTCAAACTATGTGACTGCGAATGTTAAATTTCAGGTGTCATTGCAGCATTGTGAATATAAGTAGAGTTACCTGGACATATCAGTGATTCTCCTGTAACATGGGAGTTTTTATTTATTTACCACTCTCAATGATTAGAGGTTAGTTTTAAAATGAGAATAAAATTAAATAGGTGATTTCCATGACTTCATTCGTACTCACATTCTTAGTCATACAGTTGGGAACGATCATAAAAAGCTAATTCTTGACACTCATGTGATAAAAGATGCCAATAGCATGACATTTTTTAACCCTCCATGTGTTGGCATAATCTATGGCCTCACTGACCCTTATGGAGATGTTGGGGTTGTTCCCATGCCGCTGCCACACAAGCAGTGTACATGGGTGAGTGAGGGGTTGGTTCTTGACACCATAATAGGCCATCAGGTGTTGGGCCATCAACCACAATAATCTCCTCTCAAATTCATTTGAGATCAGCATGCTGACAGTCCATGGTTGAGCTCTGCTCAGATACAGGCTGTCTTTGTAACACTGACCCATTTAAGCCCAAAACAATGGCTGAATTGAGTAAGACTCTGAAAGCATCCCCAGCCGGCCGTTTGCATTTTCTGATGTGATTCTGTGACAACAGAGGGTGAGGAAACAAAGAGGCAAAAAACAAAAAAACAAAAAAAAAACATGCAAAGATATTCACCACTGTAAAACATAAAATTGACAATACTGAATCCAAGTATATACAGTACAAGTGGCTATTTAGTTAATTATTTATCAAAGTATCAAAAATAACTATGGAACCATGATTTTACATACAGTTTGACTTCTCTTCTCTGCTCTCTTATGCCCTTATTCAACATTCACTTACTTTCCCAGTACATCCTGAAAGTTTGTACATTTTAATCCAGACCATGAACACACACTTTTAAGTAATATGCATTTATCCAACTGATGAGCACGATGCATCACTGTCACAGGGATATTATTATGCCCTGATAAAAAAAGAACATGTCTTCTTCTTTTTTTTTTTTTTTTTGTTACAGTGAATGTGCCCATCATTCTTTTGTTTTCTTGACAACACGTTAACGGACTGGAGATCAACAACACCCCTACTTTCTGAACAACAGTTTACCATGTTACTGTTGTATTCTGCCCTCTAGTGGTACAACATACAAATGCCTTTCTCTATATCTCTTTACAACACCAGTATTAATTTACAAAAAAATAACATTAGAAATATAAATCCATCATCACCGTGGTGATTTAATTACAGTTAACACTACTGTTAAATGCTTCCTTTCTTCCCTGATTTTAATCTTATTTCAGAACTGTCAAAAGCTTATTTAGACGCTAGAATCAGTCCCCTTATGGGTAGGTTCTTTGCTGCTTGGTGCTTTGCTCATATCGCCAAGACGTTTTAAAAAGCTAAAAAATAGTCCAGAGGTTTCAGTCTTAATCCATGTACTCTTAGGGGGAATATTTTCACTATTCCTCTGCACGTGGTTGCCTGCAGACTCCACTGATTTTCCCTCTTGGTTTTGCTCCCCCGACCCTTCAACTGGATTATGTGTTACATCGACGTCTGGCTTGCTTTTCTTTTCTGCTGATGGAGAACTCTGGTCTTGAGCACCAGAAGTGATAAAGTTGTGAGACACATCGGTAAAGTCAAACACTTGTTTTGAGGCAGTGTGTCCAGCACCCTCTGCTGTCGGTGTCCCTTTTTCTCTTTTAGCAGAATTAGGAGTTCTGACTACAGACTGAGCCCACAGATTTTCTTCTTCCTCCTCAGTTTTAGGGACTTTGGAAGGTAAAGTATGTCGGCGGCCAAGGTTACGTTTTGACTGAGGGCTCAGCAAAAATCGAACTAAATCCTCATTGGTTGGATCCCCCGGATACCTCTCCGTTTCCTCGTCAAAGGTGCGCTGACGAGGCAACGCGGTGCTCATGCCGGGGGATTTCTGATTTTCCGGAAAATAGTCCCCAGATGAAACACTGCCACGGCTGTTCTGAAAGCGCAAAACCTTTCTAGATGCTTCACGCAATTTTTGGGCCTCCTCCTCGTTATTGTCCTGTAGATCGTCCTCATCAGCGTCAGTGGTGTTTGAGAAAGATCTGCATGTGGAGGAAATGCTGGGAGTCCTATTGTCTTTGAGTTTAAAACCCCTGGTGTCCTCTTTTGGGGGTTTTATGTCTTCTTTATGAGGAATGGCACCTTTAGCCTTGTTGTCCTCGCTGTTAGACTGGACTTTCTTCTGTGAAGAGTTCTCTGTGAGTTCAGCTGCTGAATTCCACTCTTTTTTGCCAATTTCCTTAATCCTAAAAGAGCCTCCCTTCTGATTTATAGGAGGGATGTTAGCCTGAGAGGTAATTTCTGACAGGCTCCCGTTGATTGGGCTGCCACTCGTGGGGCTTCCATGAGTGGACGATGGCTTTCCAAGTCTCCTCCGTGAGACACGACTGGTGAGGAAGTTCTGCAGGACGGACTCTAATGCAACTCCATCCATTTCCTTGTCTCTACTGGAGCAGGTGGCTGTGGACCTGCGCTTGGCAGCACACTGCAATCGATCTTTGTGCCTCCGCTGCACCTCTGCCACCTCGCGAGCCTTGTTTTCCTTCAGAAAATCACACAATTAATGAAAGGATTTTTTTTCTTAAGCTGGAAAGCTGAGGAAAGCATGTTGGTACACAGGCTTACCTGCATTGCTCGCATGAACTTCTCACAAAAGGAATGGAAAATGGAGCAACACTCCTCCAGTTTGAACTTGTTCGGGTCCTCACAGAAGTACTCAGCCACAGAGTCACTGACTGACTGCAGTTCCTGAAGATCACTCTCTATCTCTGACAAGCAGACCTCAGCGTCCTAAATGGAGCCCAAACCAAAACATTACTACATCTAATTGCCACTGAAATCCACAAAAACTAGGTTGAACTCACCAGAAAAAGGCTTCCTTACCTTTAGAAAATCCTCCATCTGTGCCTTTAGGTCTTCCTGCTGTGCGGTACCCACTTTGGCATCTTGTACTTTTTTTACCTGTCTTTCAAACTCTGCTTCGATTTCACTTTTATTTATTCTAAAGGAACAAACAAAGGACAGACTTTGGTGGTACAGCAAAAATAAAAAATAAGGTTAAAATATGCTAGGTGCCTTTGAAACAAGGTTGTTTACCTTGCTGCAGCTTCAATGTGTTTGAGTTGTTCTGGAAATTCAAGCAGGGCCATGTCTGCCTTCTGAGCTTGCTGTGGTGAATATGAAAGGGTTTTTTGTAAGAAT
The DNA here is from genome assembly GCA_037176925.1 of Amniataba percoides. NCBI lineage: Eukaryota > Metazoa > Chordata > Actinopteri > Centrarchiformes > Terapontidae > Amniataba > Amniataba percoides. Next base: position 5,804,914 of record JBAJHX010000049.1, on the reverse strand, counting down.
CACAATTCACAAACATACCCTGCAATACAGGAAAACTGACTCTGCATTGCAATTACATCAAACCAATGAAAGCTACTTGCCATCACAACATAATGCATAAGATTCATTCCAGGTTTGTTTGCTCTGGTGTCCGCTAACTTCAAAAGCGAGGCCATCCGGAAGCCTATTGCACTACCTGCATAGCCACCCTGTGATCATATAAAAAAAGAGACTCAGACATATACAAACTCAAAGACAAGACATACAAAAGTGTACTGTTGCATTTTATACACTCACAGCATTCATGTAATTTCCAGTCTTCAGTACCAGGCGAATGACAGAATGGAGATTATCAGACTCCAACAGCTCTAAAAGAAGACACAAATGGTGAAGTCTAAATGGGTGTACTACTCAAAATACATTATGAGTATTATGTACTTAAAATTCAAGAAAACAATACCCTTTCCAGCAGCTGTCAACGTGGCAATGAATCCTTTCATTTCATCCGCCAGGGGGAAAAATTCCTCTTTGAGCACCAAGCTCCTAAGACGCTCTTCATAGCTGGCAGATACGAGCAGTCATCATTAGTTAGCTACCACTGACATTTAACATTTGCAGTAATTAGCATTACGTTCAGGTAACTCACCTGGAAATCTTCACCAGCATTAGCATAAACAGATCCGCCTCAGGGAGAACAAAGCGGTCGCCCTTAAAACTGACCAGGTGTTTCTCCTGCATTCGATGAGCCAAAAAACAAGGTTATGTGATCAAAACATGGTATGACAAACACATTAGACACTCTAAAAATACATATATATTATCAGCTGTTCACACAAACCTCTGTTTCATCAGGCAGCAGCTTACACAGCTCCCTCAGTTTTCCAGAACCAAAACTGTCGCAACGTCCTAACTTGATATCTTCGATCATGTCTTTCACAGGCCTGTGGACGGAGGTGGAGAGAAGGATATGGTTCACATCTTTAGTCACTGATTATTGATTTCTCTGTTTGGGGTTGGGACTTCTCAAGAACATGACGTTAATACCACACTTATTTGGAAAAGTCAGGCTGCTGTTACAAACAAGGCTCTACCTGCTTAGACAGCTTTGTGAAACAGCAACACTTCTGATTCATTCCTCATGAAAAAAAAAAAAACTGTACAGGACATGAGAACGGTGGAAACTGCTTTGACAAGAACTTTTTCGTCAGTATATGTTTACGTGTGTATGTAGAATTATGTGCATGTGAATTTCCTGTTGGATCTGTTCACATGCCAAATAGCTTTAGGCTGCACATTTGCAAAGCCTCTCAACTGATCAGAGGGTTGAACTTGGTGAAGTAACCTGTCGGAGCTGTAGAACAGTGTCGATCAGACCTGTCGAGACATGCAGGCTTTCACATGCCTGTGAGCATGAGGCAGCTCTGTTGAAGATTAATCTGTCTGCCCCATCCTGTGTTGTTTTACAGTGAAACACAACACGATTATTGTGCAAAAACAATCACACCTTACAAATGTTACCACTGACTCACCGCTTGAATTGCTTCAGGAAAATTCCAATGTTCATGCTCCTCTTGGAGCTGAGGATGGAAACCTGGGAGTGGAGACAGACACAAACCTGGATATAATCAGCTTGTCAGCGGCTAAGATAATTTCACTATTGGCTTGAGCAGCGTCTTTTGAATTGCAGATACCTCAGCTCTCTAAACAGACAGTCGACTCCAAAGGTTAAGAAGTCTTTGAGTTGGTTGTATTGAACAATCGGTGCAAAGATAGCATTTTGCATCAGTAATAAAATTTCTCAGTGTCTGTCTTGGAAAATGAGACTCCAATCAAAGTAAGTTAAGTAACAAATTTTCACACAGTTTTTTTCAGACAAACAACCTCAACCTAAATCCAAAAGAAATGACAGAGAAGATTATAAATAGATGTGCAAAAATAACTTTTACTTCTCTGTTTCTGCTTGATTTGACTTAAGGCATGCCTCTAAATGAACGACAGAGAGTGCAGTTTATTATTAACAATAGCTTGAATACAGAGCACAAGTAGGCTGCAGCATGAGGACACAATTATACCTTCCTTTAGCAAACAGATATGAAGAATAGTGAGACTCCACCCTCGTATTGAGTGATTCACATCAAAACACAAATGTTTCTAAAACAGACGTTACGTTCTATTTCTTATTCCTTTTTAGGTAATGCAACGTATAAATAAATGCATTACTCTACTCTTGTGGGGCAGAAGTGGTGGTTCAAAGGAGGCATTATAGTCCCATTCCCTAAAAAAATCACAAGGATTATGATTTTCTGGCATATTGTTTTAGGTTTTAGCTGATAGAAACACTGTGAGAATGTGCCCTCTGTGTCTAGAAACAAAAATCAATCCAGGTCAAAGGAGCTTGTTTTCTTATCTTAGTCTTATGTCACCAAAAATTTTACAGTCCACTGCTACAAACACTTGAGGTTAAAGTGTCTTTCTGATTCAGCAAACGTGTGACACCTGTACTCACCACGTCCCCTCCGGAGGCAGCGGTCGGCAGGCCCCTCAGACTCTGCCGTTTCAGGGCCTTGAGCTGCTGCTGGTTCTGCTTGTGGCTGAACAGCTCCTCCATGTGATCGGTGTCCAGCTCGTACTCCTCGTCAGTCTTATCTGCCGTCCAGATGTTGTGCTTTCCGATCACGCTGTGCTTGGGAAGCGTTTCCCAGTTGAAATTGCGCATCTTGGAGCTCCGCCGTGGGCCCCTGGTAATGTGGCCCGCGGGAGGGAGGCCAGGAGCTGGAGGTGGAGGAGGTGGTGGTGGTGGTGGAGGAGGAGGAGGAGGAGGGGGAGGAGGAGGTGGTGGAACTCCTGGTTGCATCTTTTGTCAGGGAGCTCTCAGAAAGTTTGGGATGCTGTCATGGTCCCAGTCACAAAGAGGGGCAAGATTAAAGCCGATAAATAATCTGAGGTGAAATATATCCTGTTCTGAATCTCTGTTTTTCTGACAGGACGGTGCTACGGAAGGACTCCACGGTGTTGTCAGTTAGGATGATGCACTCAGACTGAAAGAAATACAACAGGGTGGAGACGGTCATATTAATTCCCATGTCCACGATGACTATGAGCAACAAGTGACTGATAAAACATCCACTTTCTTTTTCAGAAATTGATGACCGTGCTGTAAAGGCTTGTCATAAGTCGCTTGTAAAAAGAAAGAAAAGCTTGCTAATGTGCGCCACACTTTAAAATATTTAAAACATAGAAGTTATTCCAAATCTATCACAATACTGAAAAAAACAATACTGGCAAAAACATTATATAAACTAAAAAAATATGTATGTACAGTTGATTTTAGCAAACAGATTCGTACTGTAAGCTTGTGAAAACTTGATGTTTTGTTCAGTATGATTCCCTTTAATCAGTAAACCACTAAACACCACCCATTTGTTCCACTTATTGTCAATCATATCAGTAATTACATTCTGATCAAACACAAGCACATACAGCAGGAATTAAAAGAAAAGAAAGACAACATACCTTTATTTGGGATCCAGCAGCTGTTCCATTATTCTTGTTTCCTTGTTCCCCGTCTTTTGCTGAGACTTCCCAACAACAGCCTGGAGCAGGCAGCAGAGGAGTGTCGAAACTACCTGTGCGTGTAATGGGCACGCCCAGGTAACTCACCTCTGTCCATGATGCCAGCCCACACCTTCCCAGAGCAGGAGGAGCTGCTGTTGGAGCTCGTCGTCCTGGCCCCGGCTGGTGTGGACTCCCTGAGAACAGTCTGCTGGATTTATAGACTCCTCCTGTAAGCTCCTGGTTCAATGTGAGCGGGGGAAAGAAAATTGATCTCCTATAGGTGTTAGGAGAAGGCTGAGTTCAGACCACATCAGAATATTAAACCTTTATGTATGCACTGTCTATCTATTTTTATAGCTGCCATCCTGAAATATACATTTGTTTTGTTGCAATAAATAAATTGGCAAGGAAATCGATGAGTGAAAAGTTTACCAGCAGACTTTACACTTTGGTTAAATATTACACAATTTGGACAGCTCACATGATGTCAGCTGTTGGACTGTTGGCTGCTGGTCAGACTCTCTGCAGGGTTGTGGATTCGAAGCAGGCACTTCAACTCTAACCTAATAATGATAAGCCCCCAGAATGATAGATTTAATAACCCCCCCCTCCCCAATCCCCAATACATTTGTATGCAAATCACTTGACTCTCTGCTGATCCTGAGGGAAACTGTCTCAACTACACCTCCCCCCTTCTGCTGTGCACCAAACAGGAAAATGAGGGATCTGTCACCCTACACTGTCATGTCCCTTCATCTTCTAAGAAATTTTCATTTTACTTAAATTATACTTAAATTAAGATTCCCTGCCTTTACTTCTCATGAATGTTGCAATAATAGTAAAGACAGCTTATGTCTCTGATAGAAAGCTCAAAGGAAGGGCTATGTACAATCAAGGATTTTCACATTAAAGCTGTAAAAATAAGTAAGTCCACTGTAATCTTCTCTTCAGCCAGAATGTAATTTTCACTTTTGCTCCTTACCTGCAAATAAGCCTTGAAGGTTCAATGAATTAATTGGAAAGTCTTCAGATACATCTACTCAGAGAAAACAATAAGGGATAGATTCTTTATCTGACTATCTTTAGTTAAGATAATCAGACCAAATATGTGACCTTTCTGAGCCGTGTCATCCGAAGATAAGTTTCAAAAGCTTATACTACAGTAAAGTAGAACTAGAGAGGGGAGGGAGGTGATAACATGATTAATCATGTCTTTTAATCTGATGTTCTGCTTTTGATCTGAGAGCGTTCAGAAGTCCTCTTCAGATGGAGTTGGGTTTACTGGGAGGGAGTCATCATGCAAACGTGTTTGTGATTTTAAAGTTGTTGCATTGCCTTTGTTTTACCAGCCAGAACACACCTACACTAACCTCACGTCCGGGTTGCCCTTTAAAAATAACATCAGCCTTAACTTGTCTAGTCGTATTGAATATCCTTCAGGTCCACTTTGGCTAAGTCAACATTAGTACACCTAGAGTGTCACACAAAACAAGAACAATGTACTCCCAATATGCAGTACTGAGAAGACAGTGAAACTTGCTTTGTATTAACCCTGAAAATGTGTTTCACATGCATCCATTATTTCACATGCATCCATTATTCCCAGTCACTGTATTGTCATGTACATAATTAATGGTGCCATACGCATTAAGTGTGTGCTTACAATGCCTGAAACTAAATCAATGAGGGGAAACAACAGTTAAACACTGTAAATGCATACAGCACAATTTGTATGCAGTAATACAGTACAAATATCACTTAATGCATGGTTTCACCATTTTAAAGTTTTCTTTCCATTTCATAAATGACTCAAATACTCATAATCACTTAAATTTGTAAGTGCAATTAGAGCTGTAATTTACATCTTATCTTGTGATTTTCAAACATAATTTCAATTGATATCTTTAGAGGCTTAACTTTGCTGATTACTTCTATTACCAGTGAGACTGACCATTAAAGTAACCTGAGTGTGAATAAAGGATCAATTAGTTTTAATGAAAAAGATGATAAGTCATGGACACATGTTGGAGATATAACATATTGTATTACCATGTACATAATTAATGATGCCATACATATTACTTAAATTGTGAGTTTTCTGGAAATAATCTGTGAGTTTCCTGTACATACTGACAGATGTGCCAATCACACAGTTAAGTGAAACAAAACATCCAGCAGGTTTTATTGGGAATGCAGAACAAGACAAAGACAATCAGCTGACTAGGACTTAAAAGAAACGCACGTAACATACGATGTTATGTTACAGATTGGGAAATAAATAACACAAAATAAGAAAAATGTACTCATACATTCTGCCCTTGTATTGTGACCTGGAGTGTACGTGGTGTCACACGTATCCAGTATTTTCATTCACTTTTTAAAATTTAAGATTCAAGAATGAGTCTATTTATATTTGCATGCTGGCCCCTCCTGGTCGATCAACCACTGGTTATGTCTTGTGTTTTGACCACTTTATGATAGTTAATAAATAGACTGATGGGGAACTACTGCGAAACATACAGTGTTATACCTGTTTTTGAGGCTTGTTTTGATGTGTAAACTCTGGAGAAAACAAGATGAATCTCTTGTAATTGTGCTGAATTCATAAAGGACATGAAGTTACCCAAATTTTAGGAGATCAAAATAAGTATGGATTGTATATTAGGCTAGAGAAAATCACTATATTGACTATATATTTTCCCTTCTATGCATGTAAACTTTAAATTGACCATTCAGGCAGGGATTCCACAAAACAGTATTAGAAAGATAGATGGATAAGTTTGAAAATGATGCCATATCCTGTGCCTCTATGTCTTTCATTTAAATGTGTAAAACAAAATTGGAAGGACATGGTTCAGTCATGCATACTAAGGAAAAATAAATATATTTCAGAGAATATTTAATGACATGTTTTAAATTATCCTGCTAAATTACTGATCTATTTTGTGGAATTCCTCCCATGTGATACACTAAAATATTGAAGATAACACTTTAGACAACATTAAAAAAAACAACAAAATAATGCATGTGCAAAACTGCCAAGGGGTATTTCCACGATGGTAGACTATACTGTACATACATAAGAAGTGATATCGATGTAAATGATTGTGCTACTGAAAGAATAAGAAAGTAACAAAAGGTGATCTTGTGACTTAACAAAAAAAGTTAAATACAACTGAAACTGTAGTTTCATCTATAATAAATGAGGCTGAAAAACATTACAAAAGAGATATCTCATGTTTTTCTTTTTCACCGGCAGCTACTGAGCCTACATTATTCGCCTTTATGCATTTTAGTCTTGTCCGTCTAACCACAATGTCGTCTCACTGTGCATCTCAAACAGCTGAACCCTGAGCGCCTCTTACTGCTCCTCCAGCCAGGATGGCTTGTCTGATCCTGGGGGCTTTAACTTTACATTGAACTGTATTAGAGTTTGTTCCAACTGCTGCTGGTTGCCAGCAAAGTAAGCTGAAATAGCGTTATGGAAGAGAAGCAGCTGCTTGTGCATCACCTTCACCTAGAAGAAAAACAGAGAAATTCTGCCATTACAAACACAGTTTCAAGTGTTTACAGGAACACATCACAGACATCTATTAAGATGACATTTACAAGCTGCTCAGATTTCTGGGAATCATCCTAAAAGCAAGTAGCACACTGCATTCCTCTAACATGTATTCCCAAGGCTTTCTCAGATATTTCAAGCATGACAATTGCACACTGGGACTAATGTTGTTTTCAGCTTTCTTATTTTTCATTAATCAGGCAAAAACACAGCATGGATCACAAGTCTGTGATTAATATGACTAAATTCAGACACGTTTTTTATTCTAATTATCTACAGCATGAATATTTTTGCGCCTGCTTCCTCTGTCAACAGATGCATGACAGCAAAGAGGAAGGTGCATTTTACACTTCAAAGTAAAAATTAACCTGCTGCAGTACATAAAAGCTGAAAGTAACATCTAACACTGTGCTTACTTAACACTATAAACTAGGAGTCATTTCACCAGTCAGCGCGATGTGAGACAGCAATGACATAATTCAAGCCGACATGTTCCATCTACTCTAAATATGATTTCCCAACTTGTTTTTTTTCCACCTTCAGAAAGCTATTTAAGTTGGTGTTTTTTTAAGGATTAGCTTGCCATTTAGCTGAAAAGCAGTGTTTTACTGCCCTCGCTGGTTGACAGTTTCAGGCCTGATTCACCGCTGACCACACCCAGCATCACGCCTGTGGTTAAACGTGATCAAAAGTGTGCACTGTTACGCCTGTAACCACACCCAGTAATGATGTCATGGGGTCCTGGTGCCTTTACCTTTACATTACTGCAGAAAGGTGCACGGTTAAATCACTGGAGGTCCACAAAAACAAGATTACCAGGATGTGTTAGGCTACTCTTTAAATGTGAAGGCATTTCAAAGAAAGAAAAAACACACAAACCTTGTTTTCCTCCAGGAATTTAAGCTTGATGGTAACATCACTACGCAGCCTTTCATATTTGTCTCTGTGGATTTGGTAGTCATGCTGAGCCATTTCAATGCGGACCATCGTAGCTGCATCCCTTGGGCCCATACTCATCTCCTCCAGATCAGAGCGATAGGCATCAAACTCAAGTCTGCATGAAAAAACAGGTAACTTTTCATTTTCCAGGTAATCCACCCACAGGGATTCATATTACATTACACAACTCCAACAGAGGTTCCCATGGATGGTTACCTTGCATTTTCATACAGCTTAATAGTCATCAGTGTATCCTCCATTGTTTTGTTTACCAGGGTGTTGACACTGGACACAAAGAAGTTGATAGCCCCAAGCAGAGCCTCGCCATTTTTACACAACAGCTTCTGTGTTTCTGCATTATACCCAAACTCATCCTGTAGAGAAACACAGAGGTTTTACCATCTCAGCTCATTTTTGTGTCACATATCACAGGGAGCTTTGGCAATACTGTACCTGCAACTCGGGGGATTTCTGGCTGAGGTCGGTGAAGGTGTCTCCCAGAGCCTGCTGTGTCTGCACCATGCTTTGAAAATGATTGATGAGTGCATTGGCCAGTCTTAAGACGTTTTCATATTTGCTCTTGGTATCTCTTAAAACATCAATCTGAGCCTCCAGTTCCAGGTCTACTGTCCGTGAACCTCGTCCAAACCTTTCTGAGAACATCTGCTTTGTACACTGCGTAGTAGATATGGACAGAGATTACATTAAATCCTGCATACAAAAGTTGAGGTAGTACAAAAGCATGTGGTCACTTAAACTGAAAAACATGTGTAAAGTTATTTTTGAACAGAAAAAAGAAAAGTGAGTGTGCCATTTCAGTGAAGGAAATTGTTTATATGTGGTAGTAACACTATTGGGTAATGCAGGTAATAAATCTTGTTAGCAGAAGATTCCCCAAAATGGAGGGGTGAACAGGACCAACATATCAATTTTATCCATTTTTGAAAACTTTTTATAAAAGTGTCAAAGCAGCACAGCAGCTCAGTACCTTGTATGTGTTTATGCCCCATTTCTTCACGCTGTCCAGTTTCTCCACTGCCACACCACGAGAAACCTCTTCAGTTGGATGACCAGCGTTATGGTTCGACGACCCTAACAGACAAAGAGGGGGAAAAAAAGAGTGATGTATATTCTGATGCATGTTTTCTTATCAACGTTTACAAGGCAGAGATTTACAGTGATTGCGTGGGTCATGACAATGAGTGAGGGCAGTGTGGAGACAGCGATGAGCCCGGTGATACCTGGATGCTGGTCTGTGTGTTGCGCAAGTCGACTGGCTGCAGACTGGCTGCGAGGCAAGCTAACGCCCCTGGATTTCATGCGGATGTCTGCAATGAGCGTGGTGATGACAAAGAGTGACGATGAGAGGAAGGCATGGAGTGAGATCTATGCGACAAAAAAGCTTGGCAGTGAGATATGCAGCATGTCAACTGAAAGAAAAATGTTAGACTCCGTGGTGGAGGATAGATAATTAGTTGGAGTTAACAGAGGTCTTGAAATAATACACCGTGCAGGCTTTTTCATGCAGAATAAAAGGATTTATGATGAAAATGAAAAATGGACTTGATGGGATGAAGGGTAAGTACCGAGCAATGACAAAACATCATCCAAAGTGCATTTTATAGAGAGGACATTCTTACAAGACAAAAATACATTTTAAGTGACAGCTCTGTTATATCAGGTTAGTGCATCCCTAATTCTGAAAGCTGAAAAAACATTTCTTATTGCCGGAGCTGTGAGTTGAAGAGGTACAAGCAAGGTTGCATACAACTCCCCCTCAGTCAAGCAATACCAAAACCTCTTATAAGGGGCAGAAACAGACCAACATATAAAGGTTAACTTATATGAAGAACAAAAAAAAAGGTTCGTCAGAATACACAGCCACCTGGTCCTGGTGCAGGGGCTCGTCTTCTGTCCAGATACTCGGGGTTGAAGCGAATTGCAGGCCCTATGGGATATGGATGTTTGTAATATGAAGCAGGAGCCTAGAGGTCAGCAGCTCTCTAGTGACACATCAAAATACAAAGAGGAAAAGCTCTCGGTATGGTTTCTTATAGGCGCATTAAGTATCGACCTTCGGTGACTCACAGATTGTAACAACACTGACAGATCTCTGGCACCGGGCATGGCTGGGAGTTTGCATTCAAAACATAAAATGCAACCAACAGTGAGCTGTGTGAAGCCAGAAATATCCGCACCTGGCAAAGCGATTGCAGGGCCAAACCTGCAGAACTGAATGCACCTTTAAATTCACTAAATCTTTGTAGATGATAGCAGACTGTGAAGAAGGACAATGAACACGGCACACAACCTGTGAAGGACGACAGTCAGTTTGTGTGGCAGTACCTTTGATGCTGCTGGTGGGAATGATGCCCCCCGCAGGTCCTCCATAACCTCCTGAGACAATGCTGGTTTCATTCAGGTTGGGCCCAGACACCATCACCTGCTGCAAATCCTGATGGATTTACAACAAAAACAAAGAAAACAGTTTAAAATACAAGATGTATTTTCACATTTTTCATCCTCATACAGAGCAGTGACAGTACAGTGAAACTGAATGAAACTGAAAATGCTTGATAAAGTTGGATTTTTTGCAACTTTATTCATTATTATCATTATCAACTTAAAGTGTCGTTCACAACAAACTGCTGGTATCATTGTGATTACTATAATTGCATGTACACTTGGCTTTATACCAAAATTAAAATACAAAACAAAGTCAGAAATCACGTTTTTTAATCTAAGTGTAACTGCATGCATAGACAGGAAACTGTTTATGTGCTGTTTTTGTCATTCAATTTGTTTATTCATGTAGGAACAACTGCAGCAGTTTCCTCAATCCTGTTTACAAAAAGCTTCACAAAAAAATGAGACATAACAAGATGCACTACACTTGAACTGCCTGCCTGCCACATGAATTTCACTGACAGCTTGCCACGGTCAATTAAGACTGAGCCAGTGTCTGAATTACTCCCTGTACATGCACTTTATTCCCAGCTGCAGGATGGTGATAGTGGTGTGTATATAGCAGCTGTACATTGCTGCAGGCCTGTGCATAGTTAGGTAACAGTTGGCCTACCCAGCCTTGGAAAGATAGTGTTAAAACAGAAGATGCATACAATGCAGATGCAACACCAGGACACAGTCAGAGGGCTGTGAGAGGATGAAAAATGTGCCTGACTGACCTGCTCCAGGCTGTCATCCTCTGGCAGGGTCCCTGTGTCTCCATTGCTGTTAATGGGGATCTCCATGGTAGCAGCCTTGCTCATGATACTGTCTGCCATAGTGAAAATATCTGCAAGACATCACCACAAACAGAAACACTGACACATGATTTCTTTTTGGCAATCATGCAGCATCATCACAAAACAACAACAGCTGTTTTTTCTTGCTTACATTGTGGTGTTCTTGTATTTTTTAAATTTTCCTGGTGCTGATGTGGCTGGCTAGTGCGGGCTGCTACTTGACAGCTAGCTTCCTCCGCACTGTGGCCAGCCAGGTCCGGGTCGTCCGCTGGAGCAAAGAGCCGTGTTTTTACACTAAAAAAACAGTCGAGCACCTCAGTGATCCCTCGGTGCTGCTACGTCCATGATTGTTTTTTTTTCAAAAATGTTTCCCCCCCTCACGTTATCCAGTCTGCTCCCATGTAAATCAGCCAGAAAATCCCTGCATCCAGCCAGCTCACGGCTTTAGTGACGCCGCTTCAAAATAAAAGCATGTTTCGGTTTCACTCTCTTTAAAATATTCCGGCTAGGCTTTAAAAACAGAACAATCCCATTAAAACGTCTATTAAATGAATTTTAAAATGAGTTTATTTTAAATTTACGATGCTGGACTAGTGTGCAACGACTGGGTGCTCTTATTCTGAAGGGTAATACCTTTAAACGTAGCATCATCTCCAGGCCGCCTCCCCCTCCCCTCCATCCAAAACTCAAATCTTCCACGTCGTGCAGTGCTGACGTAGCTTTATCCCCAAACTGCACTGCACTCCTGCTCCTCAAGATGCCACCACTGACTTGTGCAAAGAAAAAAAAAAAAAAGTGGAATAGACCCACACAATCACACATGCACTTTCCATCAGTGGCTCCATTCATGATGATGCGAGTGTTTAATCATTAGGAGAGAGGCCCGTCGCTTCCTGCCTGTTACATTGATTGCAATATCTTTTGAAATCAAACTGTATAAATACAGTCGTTTGTTTTGAGATGTGAAAGGCCTCGAGATAGACCTCACCCCAGTAAACTGACCACACTTCCAATTATTTGCCTCATTTGTTTCAATCAGGGATGCAAGGGGAGTGCACATGGTCTCCAAATGTAGAAGTTTTGTTTTTCTTTTTTTCTGTCAGTAATTGCTCCAGCTTTCAACAGAGAAGCAACCCCCTCACACCCACTCACAATGTATTCCTACATTAAAATAGTTAATTACCCCTGATGTGCCAATTTCCTGCGAGTGACTGATATATTTTCCCAAACATGCAAAATCTCATGTTGAGAAAACTTTTCCCCTCTTCTCGCCTCCTTTTCATCATTGTCCTCCTCCCTGTTTTCCACATGAATGATTTTGACAACTACATCTCCCAAGATCAAAGACAACAAAATGGCAAATGATGAAGCTGAGTAATTCGTGTTTTCCCCTCAATTAAAAATGCAACATGTCAAAGACTATTAGACTGTCATGACATGCGTTCTGCTTTTGATCCTCCTGCCAAACTCATAGATTAATAGATTTTTTTTTTAATTATGGTTGACAAGGTATGCACTGAACTTTGTACAAACATAAGTATATGTTTACATGTTTGTATGCATGCTCAGTCATCCAGCTCATCTAGAAGTATGTATAAGCTTTTTGAATAGTAATAGAGTATGAAAAAACTGCTCCCCACACAAGATTGTAACTGGGATTCAACTTCCAAAAAGGTTTCAAACTTTGCAAAAGTGACAATCTGACAAGCACGGTTGTTCAGTTTGAACAATGATTGCATCTTGGCCCTCTCCGTGGTGGCAGGCCATCTGGAACAGGAGTACACAATTTTTGCCTTTTGACACAGTTGGACAAAATACTCTGGCTTTAAGATGCAGACAGATTAGTTCTTCTTTCAAGGGAGCTGCCGTACCAGGATGCAATGTCTTTTGGTGATGAATAAATATTGACAGACTTTGAGCAGCATATGCCGGCGACACTCCAGCTCGTAGTCTGGTAGCGTGATAATGAACTAAACATGGTAATGAATCACATTAGATTAATATCTCCTCATCAGTGTTTGTGTTTCAGCTTTGCACATCGGTATGAACTCTTGTGACCTGAAAAAAGGTCACTTTAAATTAGTCTGGTATAAGAAAATATCTATCCATTCAGTTAGAGAGCACATAAACAACACTGCAGTTGCATTATTACATTAAATTACATTTATTAAGCTGAGGCTCATATGTGATCACGACTAAAATCACGACTTGTAACGCTCCCGCAAGTGCAACAGCTTCATCAAGTGCTTCACGCTGCTCCAGTTTCTATATTTAGACATAAATAAGAGTGTTTTTATGTATAATTTCATGGTGCAGACTAAACAGATGAGTTTTCAGTCTGCGATGGAAAATGTGTGGAGCTCCTGCTGTCAGGATGTTGATGGGAAGCTCATTCCATCACTGCGGTGCCAGGAGAGCAAACAGCCATGACTTTGTTCAGTTTTGTCAACAGACTGACCTGATATGGTAATGTGCTTTGGGTCATAATGCATATACATCTTGTCAGTCAGTGACTATACACTGTTAACATGTTTTTACAGAGGGCAGACACTGAGGTCACTGAAATGTAAATGTAATGAGGCTGTTGTTGTTCAGAGCTCAATATTTCAGTGGTCAGTCAGCTACTTGAGCTCCAGTTTGGTGAGTGAGTAATTGAAAGGGTATGTTTTGACTTACCACTTGAAAAGAGTGACTGACTCTACATCCTTTAGCTGTGCTACCTTTGACCTCCACATTATCCAAGGCCCACAAACAGCCTGCTGTTATTGAGGATTGAATTAAAAAAAAAAAAGGAACAAAAGAAAAAAAGTTGTTTTGTTTTTTGGAGAGCAGGTAAAGGAAATTGCATGCAGCAGTTAGTTAACTTGCAATGTACAAAACTGCAAGCTGCAATTGGGTGCTTTAAACTTATTAAGGCAGAGTTTATTCACAGCTGCTCTCACGTTTCTGCATGCTGATGTGATAAACATCATAGATGTTGCTTCATTACAGTCAGTCGTTTTATGTTTTAACAAGGGCAGTGGTGTGTGTGTGTGTGTTTGGGGGGGTTTATACCAGTTGTTAAGCTCACTCTACTTTCACCCTAGATAGAAATTTTAAGACACCAAATTCTCACACAGGAGAATGTAAATTTAGTGTCGCCTATAAATTTAGAACAAGACCAAATTAAATTTTAAAGGTCTCAGGCGGGGTCTCCTGTGAGACTGCGCTGCATGTCACAAAGCCAGCGTATGCATGCGAGGGGAGCGTGAGACCTAAACCACAGCGTGCCCCTCCCCCTGTCATTTTAGTGAATAGTTCATCTTGTTTTTAATGATCATTAAGCACGCTTCCAGATGTTGGGAGGGAAAATTCATCCTCACACAGTCCCCTGTGCTCGGCAGCAGAAAACAAGAGTACTGAAGTGAGACTGAGGAATCCAGAAAAACATGGCAGAGCAGTGCTGCCCGCATCCCTTCTCCATGGGAATTACAAACAGCGCTCAATTTTTACATTATAGAGCATATGGAAGTCATTTTTTATAGGGTCTTTAATGTGCCATTTCAAACAGTTTGTCAACCTTTTTCCCAGTTGGTGGTTCAACTCATGCTCTCTTAGAGAAACAGCAATTCATCATCATAAAGGATCTTTGGATGCTGTGAATGACTGCATACTATCTGAAAAGACAACACACAATCAAGAACAATACATGTTTATATGTTTTCCCTCGCTCTAAGAGTAATTATAAATTGATGCTTTAAAAAGTTAAGATTCATGAGAAAGTATTGAAATGGCTCTGTGTGAAATAAGGCATGGTTTAGAAGAGTAAACTGAAGTTTGAATGCCAAGAAACATTATTTTGATTGACAGATGTGTTTTCAAATAAGTCTCTGCAGACGTTAAAACTCTTTGTTCCGTTTTTTTTCTACTATCCTCTTCATGCTGAAGTCTTTCATTTAATAATCACAGAGCTGTCAAGAGTATTTTTATTATTTAGATTATGTTCCAAACAACTGAGGAAAGTAATATCTTAACACATGAAGAGAAAAACAAAAACAAACTTCAGGGTATTATTTAGTTAGTGTGACATATAAACATTAAAAAAGTTTACGTTTTTATTCTCAGAACAGATTTTCTCTTCCACACAATCCACCTCTGTGGCACGGAGCACAATGACCTTGGGTTTATGGCGTGAGAGCGATGGCCCCCAGAAAATACAGGCTTTGCAATTGCTCTGATGTTTCAAATTAAATTCACCTGCATAATCAGAGGGACAACCAGTCAGAGGCCGCAAATAAACTGAAGGGGCAATTTAAGAATCGTAAATCCCACAAGGGCTTGTTGGCATTTTCACTGAAGTGTTAAAGCAGTTGTTAATTTTGTTTTCAAGAACGCTACCTTTGGTTGGCACACAGAGGCTGTGGTCAGGATATGCACGAAAGGGCAGTTGTTTAGTTTCTTTATACTGTTTACTTACTTTGTCATGCAATTTTCTGTTTTGCAGGTCTCCAATTTTGCAATCTCATTCATTTTAGTTCCCTGCGTTTTCTCAAACCATGAATTAGGACTACTATATGAACAGATCCAAACTCCACATATATATACTTGTAGGGTCTAGTGACAACTTTATTTTAACAAAGCTGTATAATGATAACAAGTTATAATGACTAAACCATGGATAATGTCAATTATGACTTTATTCAAACTGCAACAAATGGAGAGCAAAATCCACGGTCACTGCTACATTTCATGACAAAAAGAAAGAATTTATTGCTGTCTAGATTTAATGTCTGCGTGGATTTTCTTAAATGGATCAAACATTTAAGACTTTTATAGTTCTGTAAGAGCAGACGAAATTTGTGGTTTAAAAGATTCTTTCTCCTCATACAGACTTTCTTCAGGCGTATGTGTGTTCCTCTTCACTAACTAATTATTCAGCTCCTTCAATTGTGGACAGCAGTGACTGCTGAGAAAGAAATCTATTCCAATACAAGGAAAGTGTGGCTGTCAGCCAGTAAAATACTGTGAAAAAAGGGAAAAATAAATAACTGAAAATCTGTGCAAAACTGGATGTCTTGTGCTTGCAACCCCATTATTAGTGACCAAAGGCTAAGTACATCCTATTTATTTTGACACATTTCATTAAATTCATCTGAATATGGTGTTTCTTGGAATTCTGCACTATCTGAAACTTACATTATATGTTATCAACACTACTTACATGAAAGTTTTTACGTGACCAGTGTGCAGGAGAGTGATACCACAGTAAATTGTATTTTCTATTTTCCAGGAACTTCCTCTTTAGCCTTCTGGAGGATCCTGAGGTGCTCTCATGTCAGCTCTCCAACATTTCCTATGTCTTCAGCATGTCCACTTAAAATCAGCCATGGCAGGTACATAATATGGAGACCACTTCAGACAACTTCTTATATCTGCATTCTCATTTTTTGGTCATTAATATGTGTATGTCAGCATATGGACAGGGAATATAGATTTGAATTTACTTAATGGATTTGTGGAATTCAGAAATTTTCATCATGATCACACAGAAGAAACAACCTCAGTGGAGGAAAAACTAATGGAGATGCACACATTCATACATTCAAGTCCACTTTGTAGATAAGTGTGCAGTGATGCCAGGGGGAAAGTTATCTGCATACAGAGAAATACCACTCTAGTGACACCAATTTGGAGGTCTTATAGACTTCAGGTGAGTGTAGATATCTTGTCCATGAATATATTACAGTACAAGCTGAGGAGTGGACACAGCGGATCTCTCTGAGAGTGCAATGCCCATGTTGAGTGACCTCATAAAAAAACATCACATCTCTGAGTCTAAATGTACAGGAAGCAAATAGGTCATATTCCTGCACTTCTTCACACAAGACACTTTGGGGAACTTGGTTGCAAGCTTTTTCCAAATTCACAAAACACATGTAGAGAGGATTAGCAGACTCTCATGATACCTCCATTCAGGATAAAAAGAGCACTATTCTGAAACCAAGATGGAATCTAAATTGTTCTTTTGAATAGGTTTGACAATTGGCCACAGTCTCACTTTTGGCACCTTGGCAGAGGCTTTCCAAGAAGGTGTGACTCCTGGTAAAAGCTTAATCGTGTCCACCTATCCGCTTTTATTGAAAGTGTGGGCACAGTCATTCATGTTTCATGCTGCCAGTTCAAGTGTACTGTTTTCAAAAACTGTGTCACACTGGCGAGATATTTACAACATCCAAAGATATCCAGAGCTTTTTGTGTTTCAGGTCAACTATCATTTAGCAGTGTAGGGCTTTTTAAGTGCATCATGGACATCTGCCAAGGACATGTGTTCAGACCCTCCTTCTGCACATGACAATAGAGCATGAAAACTTTTGACTTATCACCTGAAACATTAACAGAACTTCTTAATGTGCATTTGAAAGCATTTTCTAACAACCCTTGTTCAAGCCATCGACCAAAGTTTTATTTCGTCTGTTCTGAAGTACTCTACAGAGAGTGGCACACAGAGAAGCCAGAAGGTTGCAGGAGAAGAAGGCTGCAGCAACGTGTGCACAGTAGTACGTGACCTCTGTTATTCTTTCTCTTCTTAATCACATGGGACATGGTTTCTCTGGCACGCAGTAAGTGGAACAGCACCTGTAGGCGCCTGGCCCTCTAAATCACAGCAACAGGCGAGATGTGATAAAGCAGATGTGGAGCAGAGCGACGTGTGTTGATTAAGATCTGTTTTTACCCTCTGTCACCTTCAGCTAAGACCTCTGAGTCCCTTCAACCGGGTAACCTTTCCAAAGCCCTGTGCGCCAAACACTAACTCTGTCCCTCATTAAGATACAGGCTGCGTGACAGATGTGCCTGTGTTGGTTAATGGCTCGACCACAGACCCTATCTGCACTGCATGAACAGCTTAGGTCCAACTTCTGTCAGGCTTCTACACTTTTTATGAGGTACTGTACATCCTGACTGGTGTCTTGCAGTGTTCAAAGTGATATGTAAATCTGTTTGAAATTAGGAATCTGAAGGGCAATACATTTAGAAAGAACCCTCTGCAGAAGAGACAATTCAAAATATCGCTGGTACTTGTACAACAAGTGAACCGAGCGACTATTTAATATTTTATAAATGTACTACACATGCATTAAGAAATCACGGATAAAAAGTACTTTATGTTCAATACTGACTCTATAAATGCATTCCTTTGTGTTTTGTAGTATAACTCCAAAGATGAATTTGTGGGAAATTCCTTCTGCTTTGCACTCCTAAATTATAAATTGCATCTGAGCAGGACGTCCAGCTGAATAAGCCAGTTGCATGTTGAGCGGGCCAACCGCTTGCATGGCAGCTCCATCTAGGTGTGGGTGAGGAGGCACTGGGTTCATGCACTGCTGCCATCACACAAATTTGTGTAAGCACGCACTGTTAAGCGCTAATAGATGAATTTGACTCTAAAATTACATTACAAGTGAAACTTGGACAGAAAATCAGCCGTGTCTTCTTGTGGTGTCCTTGAGTGATGCACCACTTAGCAGTATGTCCAAGTTTCTGGAAATGTTTTCCAAACAATGGTTTGATGTGACTGACACTGTGGGTTGGACAACTGTGGTTAGTTTAAACAGAAAATGTCTCCACGGTGTGTTTAGATGCGCTTTGGAAGCATTAGAAGCTGTGTGGTTATTCACTTTCAATTAAAAGTTTCTTACAAGGCAGATGATAGAATTGGTGTCAAAAGAAGTTGCTAACCCTCGGAAATGGACAAAACCTTGGTAAGGAAAGAATGAGTCTATTAATTTTTTTTTTCCATTGCCTTTAAGGGAATGCTGATGGTTCACCTCCCACACTGTGAATACTAAAGTATATTCTTTGAAGTTTTGAACCAGACTTGCAAATCAGAGCACCACTTTTCATCAACACAGTCCAAGCGAGGATCACCAGGGCCCTTAATAACTTCAGGAAGTTCAACTCCAACTCCCAAATCCCTGATCACACTAACTGTACACCAAACTCACAATGCACCTAAATTGATTTACCCTTTCACATTATGTCATCTTTCAGTCCAGGCCTTCTTTCAAAGCAACAGTTCAAATACAGTTTAACAGAAATGACTGTATATACACCCCTTATTCAGTAGTCAAAGCAAAAATGATAGAAGTATATAGAAGCACTGGCAGAAAAGTGAGGTGAAGAAAGAGTCTTGCAATACAGTATTCATGCTGGTATTCCTGCATTTCGCTCCTGTGCCAACTGAGAGGGAAAGCTTGCTCTGCAAAAAAATGGGAAGGCAGTGCAAACAGCATATGGAGAACATAATCAAAAACAAGAAATACAGTTAAAGAATAGGCTATTAAATGTGAAAAATAAAATAATTCCCCTGTTTTGACCTAAAGCATCATGACCATCTCAACACTGATCTCATGAAAGCCAGAAATTGCTCACTTTGCAAACTACTGTATTGTATGCATGGTGAAAGTTCAGACGGACCCAAAAGCCAGTACAGCATCTTCTTTTGCAACTCTGCAATAATCAAATCTTTACTCCTGTTTTATGTTTAATAAACAGAACACTACATTACATTATTCATAATTTTACTACATTATTTCGCCTACGTATGCCTTTGATCTGCGTGTTGCGGCATCTGGGTCCTGGATGGAACAGTACCAGTACACTGGACTGCTTTCTAGTCTTGCCAAATAGACATCAGGATAATCAAAGCTGACCCACGCTTAAATATCTAGGTAGCAGCCCTCCCACATGTACCGCACAATATGAAATCACTATGCAGTCACCTGGGAAAAGCGCTGTTGAAAGTTTGAAATATATTGTAAGGGTGGAAAATGTGTAAGCTTTGGTCACAGACAAGGTTAAAGGAGTCTCAGGAGCAAGCTGGTCAGAGATTAATAGCTTTCAATTAAGGTTTTTCCATAATGAGAGGATAGTCAAGCCAAACCATCCGTGAAGACTCACAAGCAGGTTGCACAATTGGACTGTTTTTTCCATTACAGTGTGGTGGTATGGTAAAAAAAAAAAAAAAACTAAACTGTGCCCTACCTTATTCATCAGTTTTTAGCTTTCACACTTTCTCCGCAGTGTTGGTATGAACAACTGCGTTCAGCATGGAGGTCCTGGTCTAGCTGTTATTGTCAACAGTTTTGTTGGACAGAGATGTTGTGACTCCTTAAATTCCCCTTTCTCTGCATACAGGACGTATTCTTAAGCACGAGCTGTGGAGCTGTCGTGAAATCGCATCATGAATTCAACGGGCACAGTTTAGGTAAGTAAGTGCCCCAGCACCATGGAGAAACCCTTTAAAACACAATACAGACTAGACCTGAAAAATATTAGAATTCCTTATTTGCAATGTAGCCAACATTTTCCAATAACTTTCAAATAATGATTAGGAAACGGAGGGTTAGAGTTTCATTTCTTATATCTCTATTTATTTTATTTAAGAATTAACAAGAGGCAAGCAGAAAGGTTTTAGTGTTCTGAAGTCACATCAAATATTGTTTATGAATGCACAAAAGCTGGTGAGGAGATGCTATGAGCTTTAATGATACAAGCCCCCATTGCACACCAGCACAGACATACACACACACAAATGAAAATGTTCAAACATAATTCATACGTACAGCCATTATGTGTGAGATTAAACTTCAGTCCTCATGTGGGTTATTTTTCTGGTAACACTAAAGTCTGTTTTTATGTTGGAGACTCAAAGGAACAAGCAGGCAGTTTCTGAGGGTATCAATGACATTCTTGTCTGAGTTTAAAGTTTCAAACTTAATAGTTTCCTATGAGCAGTAAAAAGTTTTGCAATTATGAGCCATAACTTTTATGAGATGCTGAGTGTGTAACTCCAAGATCCAAGCAGACCCAGCATAGTGAACGGCTTATGATGATGAGAGAAAATCTCCATAACATCAATATTTTTGAAGTGAATTGCAGTGTAAAACACATAATCGTCCGCACTCTGTAGACACTATCTATTTAGGTAGAGAATCAGAGTGAAAGCAGATGGGACTGTAGGCTAAAATACTTTCCACTTGAAGTAGACAGCTCTTGTTCAGAGCTTTCTCAGTAGCTGGGCTTGTTCCAGGCGCCCAGCTGGAGAAGTGCAGTTCAAACTACTTGGCTCCCACCACTCTCACCACACTGTCGTTGGGTAGAGCGCTGATTTACGACAGAAGTCCTCCTACTGGACTGGACGAACCCGGGGCAGAGATGAAGAATGGCACCCAAGGATCCAGACACAACAGTGTATTTTAGTGGGTATTGAAGTACTGTTGCCATATTGTACACATACACAGCAGCTACAACTGAAAAGGAAAGAAAAGCACTCACCAAGAAGGACGTAATACACAGGCAAGTCTAAGAGTGTAAGTTGAGATAAATGACATGACCTACAGTGTATGTTGTTATGGTATATAAGATTTCATTCTGACTTTATGCAATTAATTATATAAGTTAACAAGTATTATAATGTCCACAGTTTTTATTTCTGTGGTTTACGATTCTGGATAACACCTGTTCCCAGCTGCATAATACTCCTCACACTCCACAGATGTGAGCCAGCTTTGACTGAAACAGTTACATGACACACAAAAATGTGATTGACGAATATCATGTTCATAGTTTACTTTTAAATAAAGTTATTACAAAAGTGTTGACACATTATCTGGATAAAATGCTACGGTTGACTGAGCTTAATGAAGATATGTCGCCTGTGAGACGAAACAACAAAAGAAAAGGATGTTAAAATATCTACCTCGTGATGCAGATTTGTAAAAAGTCTGAATTCGTGTCAGGCCCATCTGCAAAATGCAAACAAGTTCTAAAAAGCTTGTTTTCTGAAGTTTGCTTCAATCAGCACCGTGATTACATTGAAGATACTCCATCAACGTTCAAAACACTCTGCCTATGCAGGTGTGATCACTTCTCCTGTCTAATCAGACGTCTGCCCAAGTTGAAGCCAGGTGATGCTATACGTACCAAATTACATCATTCAGAAAACCTAAAAGTTCCACTTCATCTTCAAACTTCAAAACATGTTTGTTAAACTTTGGTCAGCTTATATTTTGGATAAAGTAATAATAAAAATAAAAAAATGGTGCGAGTTGTACTCATGAACATGCTGCAACAAAACTCACAGAAACAAAAGGGAGTTGACTAATGAGAACTAATGTTATCTGCCTTTGTGTTTGCTTATTAGTTAGCTAGCTCACTCATCA
>JBAJHX010000049.1:5768351-5778376 GCA_037176925.1 Amniataba percoides | reverse complement strand
TATGGCAGAGGTGTATAACCAACACCCCCATGTGTTTTTATGATTCACTAAGAAGGGAGATGGAATCTGTTTGCATTTAGTCAATCAGCCTGACTCTCCGATGGTTTTGCCCAACACTGAGCCAGATTCCCATAGAGATATCGAACTTATATCGAACTTTACTTAGAAAATAATCCCAGCTCTCACTAACAAGGTTATATCAACATTGTAAGTTCTCAAGCTGAAAGAAATGGGACAATAAAAGAATTTCTTTTAGAAGCGTATTCAGTGTTACAGAAACCCTTAGAGGTAAGTGAGAGAAAAATTCTGGTGATCCATTTTATAAGAATGATCTAAATAGTTTTTTTAAAAAGGTTTTTTGCCATCATAATCTTTCTAAAATTCTTATTTTTTTCATCTCTGACGCAGGTGGGAATCAAAGTTTTTGTAGAATCAGTTAGAGAGTTAGTCTGTCTGTGAAAGATGATAGAAAAGGATATTTTTCATGCTCACAAGGTACATATTATGTTGACAGTGCTTTTTCTACCACTGGGCAACATACAGTGTATTGTAATATTTTCTAATGAAAAATAATGATTGACTGGTTCCCTCCGTCTATTTTTTAATAACTGTGATTTCTATGTGCCAAGAATTATTACCTAGTTCATATCAAGTCTGTTTCATAGATGCAAGGAATGTAGAAAAACAGTTTAGATGAAGAAAATGAGAATGTTTTTTTCCTCACTTGCTTCTCAGGTCTTCTGTACAATATCTGATTTGATCTGATTTATTTCAGCTCCATATTGTGTAGATAACCACACAGAGAGGAGGTAGTGATAATAATGCAGCATCCTTTCCCAAACCTTAAACAAAGCTGTTGATGTCTTCATTGAATGTTGAAAAAAACACGTCATTCAGGTTTAGGTTTTGCCATTTGTCATGGAGCATCTCTCAGTAATTGTAATCTAGTTTTGACAATGGAGAACTGATTGATTAGATCCACTTGATTCTACTTTAAAAAACACTGAGCCAACCGTTGTTTAGTTTAGTGACACTGTCTGCCAAGCAAGTTTGCAGAAATGTGATTTTAGGAGTTGCTTATTTACCTAATAAAGCACTCAGTAGACTACAGACCTCAAGTACCTATTGTTTAAGCCAAAACTTAGTTTGAAAGTAGCACCAGATCAAATTTAATGGAGCCACTTAACACCAAACAAAACTAACAGCAGTAAGTTGATGTTTCTGTTTGGAGCAATTGCAGTTTGTTTAGGAGTTACGAACCAAGATGTACAGTTTTTTTTATATTAGCAGGGTCTCTAAAATGACTGGGCATCTTTGATCTGGGGGTGTGGACAAATTGCTTTTACAGACATGCACAGGCAGCGGTGATTTTGCATTGAGATTTCTGAATAACAAGGAGTAGGTTTGGATAGTTTAAAGCGATACTGGACATTAAGACGTTTCGGAAAAGAGGCTCTTTGTTTTGACAGTCAGTTAAGAGCACAGTGATTTTCTTAAGTCTCTACAAGAAATTTCCCATCACAGATTCAGTGATGGGAAACCCTTCGTCATCAGCGAAGCAGCACACTGCTGTGAGTCATTATACTCTACAACCACAAAGCTCTCCATTTTCATTCATGCCATAATGTGTTGGCTCGTCAGACTGACAGACTGCAGCATCTCTTGCCCAAATTGGCATAATTACAACTGTTGTCATTATAAGCTCAGATTAGTTGTCAGCCTTAATAGCCCTACATAAAAGTCTTAAAAACAGTTACATCATCATCATTTTAATTTATTATAGCATGTCATTTTGTAGCCTATTCTTAACTGAACAAAGGAAATCTTAACTTGGCATAAACAAACATCCTCATCAACAATCAAAAAAAGGATAACACACTCCAGTTGTAAAATTATGGTAAACTTATGTTAATTGCGTTGCTGTAAAATAAATTCAGAGATGGATTTTTTTTTTCCAAAGGCATTCAGCATGCACTTGGTAATTTGCCATCCAGCATCATCACTGTTCTGCAATCACAACAGCTGCTTCAAAGCCAGGGATCAGAAATTTCTTTTTCGTTTTAAAGCACTGACTCGAGTTAGATGCACAAAAATCCGAGCTGTCCTAATCCTACATTGTAAATATATTGCTCTGCAAACAAGCCGAAACAGTGACGAATATCTTCACGTTTGTTTAAACACCTCATTCGTAACTGATTGAATTCCTGTCTCATTGTCTGTCTCCCCCACAAACCACAGCGCACAATAATGCAACAAATCACCAAGGCGAAATGGAATTGAGCCATAGGCTGCGCTGTAGTAAATGCTTCTGCAGCAGGCCTACCAGACAATGCCTGATGAAAATGAATTAACAATGAAGAAAGAATTTAAATGCAGTAATTTAATCATGGCGAATTTAAGACAAAAGTTAAAAAGGGGCGAAACAAATCAAAACAAAGTAAGGCCTGAAACACAAGCAGATGGCTTAGTAATGGGAAGCAGGTTGGGCTGGTTGCTAAGTGACAAGGGCTAAGATGAGGGTCCATAGTTTTGGCCGTGGTTTTGCAGGAAAAACACTTCTCCTCCCTAGTCTGAGCCACCCTCTTTCCCCATAGTGCTGTGGTTCTGACGCTGGCGGGGCAGGACAGGAGGCAGGCCTGGCCAAATGAGAAACAGACCCCCTTCACCCCAGTATTGCCTATTTCTCCCTGTGGCTTTTTTGTTTTCAAAGAAAAAAAGAACGCTCTCCAAAAATAGATTTGGGGCTCGCGTGCCAATGGGTTTTGAAACCTTTTTTTCCACTCCCTCTAGTCACGCAAGTAGCCTGGCAAGACCTTGAAGAGCGAGCAGGGGAAAAAACAGAGCGCGTAAGAGACAAGACGATCAGAGGGAGCAAAAAAAAAGGCTCTCTGGAGTGTTTGGAGAAAGGATTGCGGTAAGCTGAGGATGGAGCATCCCTGGAGCCTGGCCCTCTGCTGAGGGAACAAGGAGCGGAGACTTCCGTGCAAGCTGCAGGTATGAGGGGTTTATGGGTAATCCAAGCATGAGCAGAGAGACCTCGCTCCGGTCTGGCCTCATTTTAACTGGACGGTAGCCTGGGATTCTCCAGAGAAGAGTCTGATCCCCACCAAAGGGCCTGCAGACAAAGCAGCTCACACCCCCAATGCAAAGATTCCCATTCCTTATGTCCACAAGCCCATTTCCTTCTCTGATGCACTTCACAATTGACTGATCTCTGCAGCTGGTATTCATCTTTTGATCTGTCACATCATATACTATGTCATCAAGATGAGATCATTGCCTAGATTATAAAAATGAGAGACATTATCTAGCCCTGGTTAACTACCTCTGAAAGTCTGCCTATTTTGGTAGCTTCATTATAGAAAGTGCTTTTGAACATAAGACAGTGAGAAGGACCAATGGTGGAAGCTCTTCTGCAGAAGCCATGTTAAAACCATTATGTCTTCCAGTCGTTATAGTCATTATTCCTACAGGGCTACATAAGCCCTCTACTCCTAAAGCGCATGACAGTTCTCTGGAATATCTTAGTAAGGGTTAATTTTTTTGCCTTTAATGTCAGGTAGGCATGCTGCATGAAACTCTCGGTCCCCTGACAACATGCAATGTGTGATCCTTATCCTGTGCCCCAGTGCCTTTTTAAATGAGCAGCGCTGCAGAATTTTCCAGAGGTTGTCACTGCACATGTGTAGCTGTGAAAGTGAATTCACTTTCATATCACCTGTATATTTCATAGTAAATTGTAAGTCAAACAATTAGTACAAGTAGTAATGATGATAATACTTCTCACGTCTTCCAATCTTTTCTCAACCCACCATATGTAGTATTTGTTTCATTCAGTCTGTTCAACAATGAAAGAAAACAGGAAAATGCTGCAAGAGAGGGACCTACTTTGGAAGGCCAAAAAAGAACAAAAGCCTCATTGTTTTACCAAAAATCTTACGGAAAAGCAGTGTCAAGTCAAGTCATTTAGTTTTGTATAATTCAGTATCACAAATCACAGTTTGCCTCAAGGGGCTTTACTATCCATTCAGCATACAACACCCACTGTCCCAACACCACCCCCCAAAAACAAAAAAATATGAAAAAAACATCAAGTCTGTCAGTCTCTCATGGACAATCATGCAACAGATGTCGAATACACACACACACACACACACACACACACACAAAAATCAGAACAAAACAATTATAACATCACAGTGGTACAATAAATTGCTAAAAAAAGTGAGAAGGTTGCTTCCAGGAGGACATCAAGCAACTTCCACAGGACCTCCTCTCCACCATGACAACCTGGACCTGATCCATATCACCTGGGGGACGATGATCAGTGCTAAATTATTTCAGCTGCATCAAACATTTCTCCCCTTTTGTAACAAAAGGTAAGCTGCACATTAGCTGGCCTTCCCAAATAAATCAAACCAAAGTTGCCTCTAGGTCTTTTTCTGCACAGACAGGCAATTTCTGTAAATCTTAAAGATTATAGTGTTAAACAAAAAGACCTGTTGCATTTTTGGTAACCAAAAATCCAACACCTACCAAAGCCTGGTCAGACAAATAATTCATCTGCCAAGAGTAACCTTGAAAGAATCCACCCTATTTTGGTAGAACTACCTCAGTTTGCCCTTTTTTCAGGTGGACTTTTCAAGAAAAACAGATTAAAATCAGACACTGTTTGCTCACTGGGTTATATAATGGATTGAGTGTGTAATTCATCATGAAAATGTAATTTTGCATAGCCAGACGTCTATCACGTCTGGAGAGACTTAAGGTCAGCATTTGACTTGCCAAGGGTTGAGATGAACACTGTAACCCCATGTACACTACCAACTAGTTGTATACAACTATTGTTGTGTATTTGCATTGTGTCTCTTGAACCCTTTGTGTCTTCTCAGTCTGGCGTTCCTTGTGTTATCCTGTCTTGTGGTTATTGTGTTCAGTGTGTTCAGGGTTTTTTCATGTTCTTTGTGTCACCCTTGTCTGTCATCCCCTGTGTCCTGTGTTTAGTTGTTTCTGGTCTCCTGGCTTTGAGTTTATCTTCTCCAGTTTTGCTCACTTCCTGTTTTATTTTGAACCCCCTCCTCTCCTCACATGTCTGCCACTTGACTTCCTGCCCTTGTGTGTTTCCCTCCTCTGATTATTCTGCTCCGCCCATATTAGTTTCACCTGTGCTCTTTGTTGTGTTGTCAGTGTCACCAGCCCTTGTCTGTTCCTGCTTCCCCCTGTATCTGTAAAAAAAGAGTCATTCAATCAATCCTCCTGCCTCATCTGCATCCTGGGCCTAAACTTCAAGTAGCTCTGCACCTACCCTGACAACTGAACACTATGAACAGCATGTTCAAGTACATTATAAGCTGAGAGAATGGATAACATATATCAATTAGTAAGTAAAACATTTTCTGAGAATATCAATATCAAATATAACAAGAACGAGAGGAAGCAAATGATTTTCCAAGGATTTAATTACCTTTTTCTGAGATGTTTTTACCGGTGAATGATGTCAAGAGATATAAAAAGAAAAAAAAACATTTGCTTTAGAGACACAACATGCATGAGGAAGGTAAAATAATGAGACAATCAGATGTTTCAATGCTTCACCATCGGAGAGGGTAATAATGTAAAATACACAGTATATAGATTTTTGCCTGCATAAGTGAGATGAGAGGCGCGCAAACACTTTGCAGACAATGGTGGTCAATGAAGAGATTGACGCTGCCAGAGTAATAAAGGTTCATTCCCTTGTTGTGTTGCAGAAAGAAAAGAGAATATTGCATCAATTCAGCAGGGTGTCATATAACTAAGGGAAATCATTCAACAATGCATGAAATTAGTTGATTACCACGTTTTATGATCAAAGTGTGGAACTGATCAATATGAATAACAACACTTTTGTTCTCCAGCAGGTTCGGGGATTTCAAAGGCTGGATGCTTTCTCTGTGGAAAAGCAGCTTTAAGCATGAAGAGCATGTACACAGGTAGCTTAATGACCACACTGGAACAGAATACCAATGAGTGCGCTTTCAAAGTTTTTTTTTTGGCATTTCTCAGCTCTGGTGTTATTTTCATATTCTTGTCTATCATGAATATTACTCCTGATAACATTTCATTAAGAACCTCCTGTGTGGATTTTGGGAAATGTGAACAGCACAGCCAATATTAATCAGTGAGAGGCTGGAGTTCACTTTGCTTTAGCTTTTGTACATGCTACAGAAGGATAAGCAATTTCGAGGAGAAGGTACACACCGTTCAGTTTTCAGTGGCTGTCTACTTCCAATAAAGACAGGATCCAGTTGTGTGCAATGTCCTCGTGTAATTTTCTACAATTCATCATCCTTGGCTGAGTCAATGTTAAGCTTAAATATAATTAAATCTCAGGTAGGCAGTGTATCTTAGAAGCACTTTGAATTTGTTGAAATTGTCTTAACGTCTCAGCAAAAAAAAAAAAAAAATCAAATGTTCAGCTAAAAAAAAGAAAAATAACCCATGTCTGTGGCTGTTGTAGGACTGAAATAAGCCTGCTAAGCTGACTAATTACATACCTGCTTACCTGTGCACACTCTGCACGTGCACTCATTGCATGTGACCAGCATTTTCTGCAAGGCAGTTCAAGCTGGTTGCACAAGAATAGCAGAGAAAGAAAAGGAAGAATAAGAAAAGAGTCAACATCAGTATAGAACAGAGAACAGAGGAAGCTGAACAGCCCGAAGAGTGAGTCTGACATTACTAACAATTTACACCACCAGAAATTGTTGCTCTACAAGCATCTTATCATGATTGTCATAATGGATGACAATATGTCAAAATCTTCATGTAAACAAGTAATGGAAGTAAACAGCAGTTTGAAGGAGGAAGTGAAACACTTCATCCAGGATTTTTAGCATCAGAGAGCATGACAGGACTGATAACTCTATAAGACAAGCAGAGGTTGAAGCAGTACATCAGCAGAAGGGAAAACGGCAGCCTGGCACTGAAGATTGCATGTTAACAGAGCGAGCCTCCTGAGTATCCACTGTGCGTTGACGGGAAAATGATAGATTTCAGTTGGTTTACACAAAGCCTTTAATTTAAGCTTTGAGTAATGACTTGGCTTTTGCCCTCTCACTCATATCATCTGAGTCCCTGTTGTGTATACACTGGCCTCTGATGCTAGGTGCTCGTTTTGGGTCACGGCATTCATCTCATAACCTGAGTCTGCTGTGACGCTCAGGCTGAGTGTATCATCAACGGGCCGTCCAATTCAGCCGGCCCCGCCCACATTTCCAGTCACACAAAAAATACACACATGAATTCACCTCTTTGTGCGTAATTGCTCAGAATACCACAGGGTTTAGGTTTCAGCTTTATAGCCCGTCAGAGGCCGGCCTCGGAGCAGACGACCTGCGCTGGTCCAGTTTCAGCTCTGTTTCATCAGGCAGTTGGAGCGTTGTCCAGCCTGGGGCAATAAGAGCATGATGCAATGAGTTACTATGCAGACAGGTGGAGTTGGATGCTGAAAAATAACACCATTTAGGAACATTGTTGACATGTAGGTCTATTAATTCTAAGAAGTGAAGAAGTTCAAAAGAGCGCCGACAAAAGCATTTCTTTAGAGGCCGTTTAAGATTCTTACGCCATTTTTGCTCTGCTGTTTGATGAAAAGTTCATTGGGAAAAACAAGTGATCATATTTTTTTTAGTGTTTTAGATGTTTTTGGAACATGATGGATTTATACACTTGAATAGTCTTAAAGCCTGGCTGTAGACATACATTTCTCTACTCTGTTCTTTGTTCTTATCTGATCTGGGAATAAAAATTGAGGGCGATTAGTAGACGCAGCCAAGACATTAGACACATTAGACATTTCTAAAGTAGCAAAACAAAGATACGTGCAGGGACAATAACAGTGAAGTAATAATCATTTAAGAATTGTTGTGAGAACGTCAGTAGGATACGCCTAAAGATTAAAATTCTGGGTTTGACCTGGGTTTTTGGTGTGGTTAGTGTTATGTGATGAATGACTCCTGAGCTGCAAAACATGATGTGAATGAGATCTTCTGGCAGAATAAACGGGCGTTAGAGCCCAAAGCAGGATGGAAATAAGTCTGGCTCCATGTCACGGTGGTGCTAATTTGAACAAATAAATATACCAAAGGCATAAGACTCATCTGGGAATTGAATGTGAAGCAACTCGAGTTTTCTTTATGGGCTCTAGCGTGAAAAGTTTCAACAAGAACATTAAGTGGACGTAAGAAAACGCACCGCTTCAAACAACTTGTTATGGTATTGCGATTGTGTTACATCATATATTCCTAATAAGTTCTAATGATAAAAAATGATGCTTAATGGCTATCATTAAACCAAATAGTGTGAGTTGGAGATATGTTTTCTTAAAACTAGGACAATACTGGGAATGAATGTGATTGTTTGAGGCCCGTATTTGTTCATTTACCGGACTACCGCCGGGAGTTTCGAGTTGTGCAGTTTAGAAAGGATGTAAGCCTGATGTTGTTTAGATTGGTGAGCTGAGATGCCAGGAAAAATACTGTT
The DNA here is from genome assembly GCA_037176925.1 of Amniataba percoides. Taxonomy (NCBI): domain Eukaryota; kingdom Metazoa; phylum Chordata; class Actinopteri; order Centrarchiformes; family Terapontidae; genus Amniataba; species Amniataba percoides. The sequence continues at coordinate 5,769,853 of JBAJHX010000049.1, read as the reverse complement.
AAACCCTTTGAAGGTGTCTAAATAAAAAAATCCATCAACGTCAAATCTCTCCCTCGGAGTCATGTCCTGTGCTTTGGCAAATGTCACATCACCGCCTACACGTTGAAACACTCCTCAGTCTTTCAGTTGTAACAGTAAATCATACAATCATCTCTGAATATATCCATCTAACTGCACATAATAACTATTATCTCGTGATTCATTTCCATACATTACCATTATTCCGAGCTGAGAAAGATGTGAAAGAGGCGACAGTGTGTTCACATAAGTACTTTAATCAGGCACTTTTTGCTCAAAACATTTCTCTGGAGCCTCGAATATGTGTGAACATTTGGAGGAATTCCTCTTCTATGGCACCGTTACACGCACAGTTTGGACAGACATGAAACATAAGTGGTAGGTAACACTGTTCAATACAAAACAATACAAACAACAAGGTACCTTCATTCTATCAGATAGGTAGTGTTCATGTATATTTGGCCATGGTCAAAATAGCATCCTTGTAAATAATTTACCAAGCCTCTCAGCTTCTGAAGTCTACCTATATAATAAATAAAAATACTGTAAAATGTTAATGTTACTGAGGGTCTAAGCAAACAAAATACTTTTACAATACCTGGGAGGAGAAAGGCATTGACATTTAAGCCACAGCATGGCTCTAGATAATTATTAATGCAAATTTACACAGAATTTCATTCAGTAAACACTGCCAGAAGGTTATGATCACAAATGGAGTAGGCAACTGTGTAAAATGTCAAAATTTGATGAAAATGTACATGGCATGAATTTCTTCTCTTTAACTTGGAAACATTCTCTGATGGTGTATGAACATTCATAAATATACACTTTTATACTCCTATACTTCCTTATGTAACATTTGTTAGTATTACCTTTAATCCATATAGTATTCTTCATAGTGCTATTAAAAAGGTGGGGGGAGCAAATGTGGTCCAAAACAACATTCATTAGAGTTTGTCAGTAAATCTATACATAACTCGGGACAAAAATGATTAAAAAAAGAAAAGAAATCCTGCAATTTCAGTGTAATGATACCACTGATTTTGAGCTTGAGTAATGCTGAAGTAATACTGAGGATTAGATGAGTAGAGAAATGACTACGATCTGCTTACATTCTCAGGAATGATTGGGGTGCTAGAAAAGCAAACAGTTTTACATTTACCACATAGCTGCTCAATGTTCTCCCTCACAATTATTTTCACAATGCGAAATGAAAGCAGTAAGGCTCGTTGTGAGAAATTAAAGCCATGGCACCTGAAGAACTGCGTCATTAGATGTCAAGTTCCATTTTCCATTGCAAAAAATGCAGGGACATATGTTGAGAACTCAGACAACTTTTCAGCATTTCACATTCATGATTACCTTTTGATGTGAGATCAAACACTGGATCCGTAGGAAATCTGATCACACAATACTCTATTCTGACTGATGTTTCATTTGTTCAAGGATGTCTCTTCCTCTATAAATATTTACAATAATCTGTT
>JBAJHX010000049.1:5711793-5768251 GCA_037176925.1 Amniataba percoides | reverse complement strand
TCCCAATTCATAAAGCATTAATGAAGAGCTTCATTTAAAACCACAAGGTTAAGAATTACAAGAAATAAAACCAACTTACAGTACAAACAAGTATACAGTACAAGCAACAAATATACAAATATAGAAATATATTCTGAGGTTTTAGCAACCTTTTGACACTTTAATGCCATTTCTTGTCAGAAACCACATGTAAGTATAAAAATATAGACAATGCTTTTGTACAAAATATTGACATCATGTATGAAATCTCCATTCGAATGTGCAAATGAACACTGATCAACAGAAAAACACGGAGTTTCTTTCACACACACATACACACACACACAAAGAAAAGGCATAGTCCGTTTTGGCCTCTTAGTCACGTAGTTCAGTTTTTCTTCAGCAAGCACCACAGCTTCAGTTATTTGGACATCTTAGTGTAACCTTGTGTACTTGTTCTCTTGAGAAGGAGAACTGAAAAGAGAATAGCAATGACTCATTTCAGGTTGCAGCCCCTGTGGTCATACAGTAGAGCAAGTCTGGGACAGCAATGACTCAGTTTTAATTCACCCTTGAGATGTGTCTGTAGGATCTAAATCCTCAGCTCTGCCTCCTCACTGTGTTCTAAATTGTGTTCGGTTGTGCTGATCATTGATGCAGAGGGGCCCTGTGAGACGCTGAAAGGTGTGATTGCAGGAGAGCGTGTTGCCAGCGGGGAGAGAGAAGGGGAGAAACTTGGAGACATGGCGACTGAGGAGATGGATCCCTCTGCGCTGATGGGAGATCTCCGTAAAGAAGCCAAGTGGGGGAAAGTTCTTCCTACGGCGGGTTTCGGGGGTACGGTTTTGGCCCCGGGGTGGGCCACAGAGGTTATGAGAGGCGGGGGGTCGATTCTTGACTCGGCCTTTGCTTTGTGATGAAATGACCTGCGAGGATGAGGAGGAGCTGTTTCATCTTTTAAACGTGCTATCTCAGTAAAAACGTTAGCTAAGGGTTGGAACTGGGGACACCAGTTTAGCAGATAGTCCCAGTTATAGCTGCCCCTCAGCTCCTCGTCACTGGCCACGATGGCTGTCAGGGAGCCATCCACAGCAGGCTTTCCATCCTCTGGGAAAGTATAATCTTTAGGGTGGGAGATGCTGAGTCCCCGTCCCACACCCACATACCCACCCCCTTCTTCCCTGTAGACTGGCACCTGGCCAGCTAATAAAGTACTGTTCAGGCTGCCAAGTTTCTTCCCTCTGAACCAATCAATGGAAGGCTCACAGGACACGTCTGACAGCTGATCCGCATCCTGCTGGATTCCAGAGTCCGGACCTCTGGCAGAGATGCGCTCTTGCATTGAGGAGGAAATACTTGACACCCGAGGGTATTCATTAATCATTCTGATCTCATCATCCTCTGCCGCCTCTGCCTCCGCAGAGCCACGGCCGCTGGAGTGAGAAGGATCCAGGGATCCTCCACGGGTGTACGGACCTCCACTGCTCCCAGTCTGATCAGCCGTGTATCCAGGAAGGGTCTGGTGGTAAATCATTTCAGTTGTGGCTATTTTTGTCTCTTCAAACTTGTGCAGCATGGTGCCTGGTGCTGGCGTCCGCCCGTGCGCTTTCTGCTCCTTCTTCTGACGTCTTAATTTGACAACAAAAAGCGCCACAGCAATTATTATCAGTATGACTATGGTCCCAAGTGAAATTACAATGACACTGATAAGCAGCATATTCATGTCTGAGGTGAGACCAAAAGATGTGTGGGTCACATCTACAGTAACCTTGGCCACGGCTGTGCGAGACGTCGCCAAAGGGCTGTGAGCGGCTACGTCCAGCGTTATTAGACGCACCTCTCTTTTAGAGCGGCTCACATGCCTACTGTAGCTGTCCATCTTTAAAGAAATTGCTCCAGTTGATTTGTTGACTTCAAAGTAAGGCGAACTTTCTGCGAGAGAGTAGAGCACAATGCCATCCACGCCTCCGTCCTCATCTCTGGCTTGAACTTTGCCAATGATCTGACCTTTCTTTGCTCCCTCAGGCACTTCAAATGTGAACTCTGAGGAGGTGAAAACAGGATCATATTCATCCTCCCCTGTAACATACACCTGCACTGTTACTGTAGCAGAGTAGTTGCCAGCATCTATGGCAACAGCCACAAAATGGAAGGAGTTTACTTTCTCAAAGTCAAAAGTAGAGCGAGCCCGTACTTCTCCTGAAGTTTGGTTGATGATGAAGGCCTCTCTTCCCTCTTTAGAGTTGTCTAACATGTAGTACTTCAGATGTCCAAAAACACCTCTGTCATGGTCAATTGCATGCAGCATAGTGACTAAGGCATTCTGGGGCTGGTTTTCCCTGATGCTCGCTGTTACTAGTTTGAGGGGAAAGAAGGGCCGGTTATCATTGATATCCTTCACCTCGATGTTGACTGGGGCCAAAGCATAGTGCCCTTGGCCGTCAGTCGCTTGAACTACAATCATATGGGACAGCTGTCTCTCACTGTTCAGAGGCCTCTGCAGCCTCAAGGCTCCAGTCCACTGGTCCACCTGGAAAAGGTTTGTCTCGTCCCCTGAGCTTATGAAGTACTGCACCTCTCCGTTGGGAGCAGAGTCTGGATCTGTGGCAGACAGATGCAAGATCTCCGTCCCCGCTGCTGCGCCCTCACTCAGCACCACGCTGTACTCTGCTCGGCTGAAAGCTGGAGGGTTGTCATTGGCATCTGTAACGCTGATGAGGATAGGCACGCTGGAGCTACGCTGAGGGATTCCACGATCTGATACCACAACAGTCAGGTTATAACTTGGCACTGCTTCAAAGTCCAGCTCCTCCACCAGGATCAGGCTGCCGACTGTCTGGAAGCCCTGCCCCTCCAAGAAGCGCACGCTGCTCTCAATCTGGAAGGTATTACCCGAGTTGCCACTGGCAATGGCAAAATCAAAACCACAGTTGTCCCGGGACAGGTCTCCATCTACAGCTTCTAAGGTCAGAACAGTTGATCCAGGCAGCCCATCTTCAGACACCGTGGCTCTGTACTCTGACTGGTGGAAGATGGGGGCGTTGTCGTTGACATCGGACACTTGCACCTGGACAGTGGCGATGGATGATAAGGGTGGAGTGCCTTGGTCCCGTGCTTCAATTACCACCAGGATGGAGGGATTCTCAAAATCAAACTCTGTTTTTTGGTTGACGAACAGGGTACCTGTGAATACGCAAAAAAAACAGTCATGACAAGATCAGCTTTATTTTAATCTTCTGTCCGGAGCACATCACATTAATTATCAAAGCCTTTCGTTACACAGGGTGGTCCGCTTTCAGAAGAAATAACAATGAATGAGTCAAATAAATAATTAAACTGCAAATTGCCTTTTCATTCTAGCAGGTTTGGACACACACTGTTGAATTGAACATTATCTGTGGCAAAGGAATTGCTTTTGAGAATGGGAGACAGAATACCTTAAGGCAGAAAGAGTCCTCTTTTATAACACACTTGTTTTTAGATACTATCTCAGGAAAAACATCTGAAGCAAATAACATTAAATCTGGCTTTCAATGACTTTTAATGAACAAAATGATTAAATATTTTGCAATGCCTGTTGTAAATATGTCCAAACCCCAAATGTGCATCCAAAGAGAGCCTTAGGGGATAACATTTTTATGAAGGGTAATTAAGAGGAGCTCTGGTTAGAAAAATGGTTAGAAACAACCATAAATGTGCACAGTAACCTTACCGTTGCTCGGGTCAATGTAGAAGACGCCCCTCGTTGCTGACATTACTCTGTAGGTAATCTTCCCATTCTCCCCAAAGTCACCGTCAGTGGCTGTTACTGTGATGACTGGACTGCCTGCAGGGAGGTGCTCTGATACAGTCACCTAATGACAAGCACAGAAAACAGATACATCTATATTCTTAACAGATACTTTAACAAGTTACAAAAAATATGCTAATTCTCTAAAACGTGGTGGTGCAGGTAGCTGGTAGGTAGGTAGGTAGCTGTACCTGATACAAATCTTGAGTAAAGGTGGGGGCATTATCGTTCACATCGTCCACCAGCACAGTGAGGTTGGCCTCGCTTTGGTGTTTAGAGTCGGATGAGCGGACAGTCAGGGTGTACCACGTCCTCTCCTCGTAGTCCAGAGGGCCAGTCAGGGACACACCGCCTCCATAACGATGAATCCCAAACATGCCTTGGCTGTTTGTATCCAGGTGTAGCGTATAGGAGAGGGCCGGCCCCGAGTCCACGTCATTTCCTGTTACCCGAGTGATCACTGTGCCAATCAGAGTATCTGTTTGTGTGATAATAAAGTGAGGAGGCAGGAGGAGAAGAGAGGAGCACACATTTAGGTTGCAGCTGAAATGAAGCACAGAGATGCCTTTTTTTCCCCCTTATCATGAAATATCCTGTTCTGGAGAGCCTTGATCTAATAGACAGGAAATGAACAGAGGAACTTGGCAATGGCTTGTTTCATAATAAGGTCAGACTTTTCTCACTGAGCCTCGCCGAGTGAGCTGCCAGGCAGTGTGATACGAGGCATTACGATAAGATCACTCGACTAACGTGTGCTGTGAAGCTGACTTACCCTCAGGCACCCGGATCTCCCGAGGCAGAGGAATCATGGGACTGTTGTCGTTGAGGTCGATGATGATCACAGTGAGGGTTGCGGAGCCAGCCAGCCGCGGGGTTCCCCGGTCCGTTGCTGTAACAACAAGCCTAGTGCCACAAAGCTAATGTCAGTGTCTGAACTTTTAACTTTCATGAACCTGGTTGCGTAACATGTCATTCACCGAGATTGGACTCTTTTTGTTTCAGAGTGAGCATTAGAAGATATTTGGTTAATGTTTCTGTGTTTTTCTGTTAAAAATTTGGAATTTATCTGTACTTATTTCTGTAAGGACATTTCAATATTAAAAAAGTGATTGAAAATCAGATTTGAAACATGAAGAAAACAAAATTAGTTTAAAATCTGATTTTAAAGTACCATTTTCAGGCCAAACATGATTTATTTATTTTTTACAACTATCATATACTCTGGTGCGTGACAATCAGCTCATTTGCATTTTCTCCCAATTTCTCCCTTCTCTTTCTGTAACTGAGACGATTTCAGAGAAGTCATTGTGCATTGTTGTGCGGTTAAGATTTTCTTCTTGCAAAAAGTACAACGTGGAAATTCAGCTAAAACTTAAAACAGATCCATACCCTTTAAAAAAAACAGGGTATTTTTCATTGAATATACACAGACAAATTAGGTGTGAACATAAAATGAGGAAAGTCATTTGAGAGACAGAATGAGCATTATCACAGTAACAACCATTAAAAATACATGTGTCAAAGGCATAGATGAGCTGAGGGGAAACACACGACAGGATGTAATTACACAGAAAGAGAAAAAAAGTGCAAAATAAAACTCACTTTGTTTGAGGCCAGATCTCTCTGTCCATTATGGCTGCAGTGGTGATGCTGCCGGTCAGTGGGTCTATCTTGAACAAGCCGCTCATGGATGACGACCTGATAGAGTAGGTCACCTGACCGTTTTGACCCTGATCCAGGTCATCTGCAGCCACCTAAGAATATGACCACCCCAATTTGGAAATGAAAATATAGAAATATTTGCAACAGCTGTTTCAGTGTAATATGAACTCATGAACACTATTAGAGTTGGAAGTCAAGAGTTCATAAAGTGGGCTATATGAACCAGGCCTCATGGCACAAATGATTCGATAGTATATTCAGTTGGGACACCGAGAAGAAAGTAATTTCTCTACAGTGCTGAAACTATCCAGATTTCTGAGGGTTGAGTTAGTTTTAACTCCACTTCACACTTAAACAACAGCCAACCATAATAAACATGTGGGGGACAGGCTACTGCACCTGGATAATGGGAAAATCATAGCCCTGTGCCTCTCTAATGTAGGCTACGTAGTTCTGGAGTTGGAAGCGTGGCAAGTTGTCATTGACGTCCTGCAGGATCAGGTTGACAGCCATGTAGGAGCTGGAGGATGCCGTCTCAGCTTTCACCACAAGGCGGAGTTTCGGCGTCTCCTCGAAGTCTAGTCCTTCAGATTTCTGGACCCATATTTCACCTAATTCCCAAAAATAACAGTGAGTCATGCTGCCGATTTGGAAAAACATCATTTTGTAAGGTATGCTGCCATCTCTGCACTCACCAGTGATGGAGTTTATTCCAAAGGACTGCATCCTGTTTCCACTGAAAATACTGTAGCTGATACCAGTCTGAGAGCCATCGGGGTACTGAGCTTGAGTCTGTGTTACTACTGTGCCTGTAAGGTGAGAAACACACTCTGTTGAAACATTTTACTTTACGTACTATTTTTTCATTATGTACTCACAAATGTGCAAATAAAAAAAAACTTTAAAAAAACTTTAAAATGTTATAATGGGCAAACCTTTAGCAGCGTTCTCCTGCAGACTGACATCTCGAGCCGTGCGAGAGAAGCGAATGCCCCTGTAGCTCTGCTCCCTAATATAAATGATAACCACCCCAAGAGAAGACTGAGCCGGGTTGCCCTGGTCCATGGCCTGAACTATTAAAGTCCTCTGGCTCTGGGTCAGAGTCTGCAGCTTTTCTGTGGCTTGGATGTCTCCTGTCAGTGAGTTGATGGTAAAGCCCCTCACAGGGTTTGCGAAACGATAAAACACTGAGCCGTTAGCCCCAAAGTCCTTGTCCTCAGCCCTCATGGTGGCCAGCACTCGGCGGCTGGACACGCTGCTGGCAGAGATGTTCACTATGAGGGGGTCTTGAATGAAGAAGGGGGCATTGTCGTTCACATCCTGAATGTAGACGGTCACCGGGGCAGTGGAGTTACGTGGGTTTACAGGGGACGAGTCAGTGGCACACACTTCAAAGGTGTAAGAGGCGGTCCTCTCTCTGTCCAGGGGGGCTGCTGTGATAATGCGACCCGTGTTCTCGTCTATAATGAACATGCTCTTGGAGCCGCTGCTCAGATAGTACAGCAGCTGGCCGTTGGGGCCCTGGTCCAGATCAAAGGCTTTCACTTCCAGGACCAGTGAGCCGATGGGGACGTCTTCTGAGACATCTGCCGTGTAGCTGCTGCTCTGAAACTGGGGGCTGTGATCGTTGATGTCCATGACGGTCACCTCCACTGTAGCTGTGCTGCTGAGGGGAGGCTGGCCCTGGTCCTGAGCTATGACCGTTAGCGTGTATCCAGCCCTCTTCTCCCGATCCAAAGGCCTCAAAGTGGACAGCACACCTGACTTCCTGTCCAAGCTGAAGTCTCCATTTTGATCTCCAGCTGCAAGGAGAGCAGTGGCAAATGTTTATCAAAAGTTCACTTGATCATTTAAAAAGTGAACTGGACACAATGCAAATAAATCATCACCTGTAATTCTGTAGTTCATCTCCCCACTCTCTCCTGCATCCTGGTCAGTGGCTCTCAGAGTAAACAGAGGCAATGCCTCCAGATTTTCAGGCACCTCTATGCTGTGGTAAAGCCGTCCAAAGAAAGGGGCGTTGTCATTCTCATCAAGCACTCTGATCTTCACTGTGGCTTTCGCATAGTTCGGGGGAAGGCCTCCATCTTTTGCATAAACTGTAAAAATGTAAACACACAACAGCATTAATAGTTGTTTTTAGGAGATGGTGAATTGATTTGCAATACTGACAATAACAGTATATTTACAGTAATATCATGTATCTCAAAGCCTTAATCTTAGGACACATTTTATGTGTGATGTGTAGGACAGTCAGAAGTTAGTACCTGTCATAGTGTAGTACTCCTGGAGCTCTCTGTCCAGCGACTTAGTGGTCGTTATTACACCTGTAACCGGGTTGATGCTGAAACCCTCCTCTGAGATGCCACCATATGTCACCTGTCCATTGCTCCCTATAAAGAAACAAAAGTGAATATGCTTTAATTCAAAAATAGACCTAAAGAGATCAGAAAACTACCAGCTTGTGTACTTATTTGTTTGTCGTTATTTTTGCTGTCTAAGCATTTGGCAGCGACGGCCCTCCCTCAGGTGTCTGGATGCCAGATTGCGTGCTAACACAGCGCAGTCTGGCAACCTCACCTGTTTACTTCACTGATTGCTTTTGGAGAGAAAGTTTATAATCCCTCTGTTTTATGTGCTTCTGACTAAGGCTGGGGGAATGCACCCTTTCCCCACCCCCACCCCAACCTACTGTGTAGTCTTCAATTAAAAACAACTGTTAATGCCTGTAATTCGAAGGCACACTCGTCGCACAAAGGCTGAGAGGAATTGCAGGCATTCTCATTCGTCTCAGTTGCTGACAGCAAAATTTGATATTAATCAACAAAAAAATGAAAACACACACTGAGTATGTCATAATGACAATGTCGCTAAACCTGGCTGAAATGTTTTTTAGATGTCTAGATTGCATGTAAGTGCATATAATATAGTCATTTTAATGATGTTGACAAATGCTTATATGTAACTTGAATGAACTTCCCAACCTGATTTTACCCAGTTTTACCCTCTATTTTGATCTGCAAATGATAAAACAGTGATTGCTGGGAATGGACTTTAGATTAAAAAATAGGATTATATGTAACTAAGTCAGTGCCCATTGTTTGTCTCACCTTGGTCAAGATCAGAGGCGGACACTGTTAACACACTAGTTCCTGGGGGCTGGTTCTCGGGGATCTGGGCTTCATACAGGCTCTCCTCAAACCAGGGCACCTCGTCGTTAACATCAATCACATGGACACACAGCAGCTGGCTGGACGAGTGCTGGGGTATCCCATGATCCTCTGCGATGATTGTGAGGTTAAAGACGTCCTGCTCCTCACGGTCCAGAGGTTTGAAAATAGACAGAGAGCCTGTGGAGAGATGAATCAGAGGTGAAATGTGAGGAGAGACTTCCTGTATGTGTGTGTGTGTGGGTGGGTTTGCTTTATTACAGCCTGTTTCACAGAGGCAGTTACACAGGACAACTACAGTATGAAAGCATATTATCAAAGGCTATAAAACACACCACTTTCCACGGTTGTGTGTAGTCAAGTGATTTAAAAGGCAAGTGTGAAAAGTTGCCGTGTGAGGGCCAAATCAGAGCTAATCTCCTCCACACACACAACTTTGCCTACCTGAGTGCTACCACCACCACCACTGTAACAGCCCAACGGTCTGGCCACAGTTTACGAGATTTTCCATTGGAGAATGCCGCAGCCATCGAGAAAGCAGCAGTAAACACACACTCTAGACACGCAACAGCCAGGCCTGCCGTGCTCCGTAGAAATTAGGGGCACCCTTGCCTTTTCATTATCCTGCCCTAAGAGGGTAGAGCTTGCATTGATTCAATTTCAATTTCATGCTTTAAAATGAGCTGCAACTGTTAAAGAAAGAGAGGATCAGGGCTGTTTTGGTTTTAACTTTTTTTGTGCGTGTTTTTGCTTTGTATCTTGCTAGGACTGAGATAACTTGCCCCTAAGCTTTTAATCTGGGAGGAATTACCGGCTGGAATATTTTCACCAAATTTGACTCCTCTGTGATCCTACCGTATCCCTGGTCACTGATAACACATGGGCAGGAAAAAAAGACAGTGGGAAACAGGGGAAAGTTTTTATTTTGGATGTTTTCAATTCCAGCATCTTAAGCCTATGTGAGGTTTGTGGCGCCAACACTTTGGACAGCAGTGTGAGGGTTAGCTGAGGTTGCTCAGACAACAAACAGATCCCTCTTGTCTCATATGCAGAAGTCATTTATCAATATTTGATATGTTAATCCCTGGATGGTGTTGTCTTTAACAAAGAAGCAATTCACCATATCACCAAAACACACTCTCTCGTTGCTACAAAAGTGAAATTAATAGCCCCTCTTCTGACAATGAGTGATGAGAATGTGTCCAGCGCTGTGCCTTTTCATATTCCTAATAATAGGCTGATGGTTCTCTCTGTTGTGGTTAACTGCGATGCCAAAATAATGAAAACAGAGTGTGTGCAGGTCTCAGGTTTGCGGTCACTGACCCCAAAACAGGAGCAAACCAGGTGCTCAAAGGATTAACTCTGTCATTTTTCTAACAAATAACCAGTGCGCGCGAAAACACTTCAAGGTCAGCGCAAATAGTGGACTGTCGCAGAAGTGGCATGCATGACGGGCCCTGAATGTTTCCATCCCTGAGCTGCTCTGGGGGGCATCCTGGTTGGTGACTTCAAGGGGGGGGGTGGAGCCTATGTTGACACGTGTCTCAAACACCACAACAAAGCCCACAGGACCAAATAGCCCAAGGTCAGCGTTGACTAAGTGACGGAGTCTCATGCAAGCACACAAGCGCATATGTGCATGCCTACACACACGCACATACACACACACACGTGCTTACACATAAACACGCGTAACTGATCCCTTCTCTAATGGTTCCCAGAAGCCCGAGCAGGAGGTTCTTTGGTCTTTCATGGGAATAGATCCACAATAACAGATGATGGGTTGTGTGTGTGTGCGTGTGTGTGTTATATATTTGGCAGGCTGCTCTGTCTGTCTGGCCTCCAACTGAGAGAAATAAGTCATGAAAGGTGAAGCAAGAGTTGTGCTGTACTTAGATGTAAGCAGAGTATTACAAGAGCTGGTGTGTGTTTATGGAGGGGGAGGTTTGATGATTGAGACTGAGGGCTGTGTGGGAGCACATGGAAAGGTGAGTACACAGGCAAAAAGAAATATTTCAAAATATAAAATAATATCTCAACTTTAGAAAGGAATTTGCAAGACACAGTAATGCTCAAGTGCTAGAATTCCTAGCAGGTATACAAAGATAGAAATACAAAGGAAATACAAAGATAGAAGACAATCTGTATATATATAATATAAATATATATAAAGAAACAGGATTAAAAATGAATGTCCAGGTTTTCTGATAATACCCTGCAAATTGATTGTGCTTGTCTGCTGTTTGCAGCGATAAAAATGTATGTGATATGTGACTCCCTCCCACAGACATTGGCTAAAACACAGGACAAGAAAAAACATTCCACAAATGAACACGCATTAAAAGGGGGAAACTTATCCAGAATATCCTAATTTTCTTCCAAATTGTTCTCTCAGATGTCTGACTTACTCAACGCTTTCACTAGGCAGAACGGAAATTATTATGACAAGCTCCAAATTATGCTCAGTGACAAATGAACACAATTTCTAAAATATTTCTACCTAATATCCCTGCATAGCGACTACAATGTGGTTTTTGTTAGAAAAAGAAAAAAGTTAAACACCAATTGTCGGCCATTATAAGATGTAAAGTGCTCTTTAGCCTGTGAGTCAGCTGTGCAACAACCCCATCCACCACCCTGACATCCACTCCCTGAAGAACACACTTCCTCCTGGCACTGGGTCGGACTTACCGGTGTTCGGGTTAAGGCTGAACGTTCCCCCGGTGTTTCCTGACTGGATGCTGTACGTCACTCTGCCATTCTCTCCTTGGTCTGCATCTCTGGCCATGACATACAGGGCCACGAAGCCCACTGGCTGGTCCTCCATCACGCTGACAGCTGTCGGCGAGCTGAACACCGGCGGGTTGTCGTTCTCATCGGTCACGTACACTCTCGCCGTGACAGAGCCCCAGCGCCTCTGGCTGGGATCATTGGCAGAGTCTGTTGCCTTAACGACCAGTATTAGGTTTGAGGTGACCTCGTGGTCCAGCTCCTGGCCCAAGGAGAGAACCCCGGTGGAGGGGTCCAGGGTTAGGAGGCCAGGGGTGTTTGGCCACTGATGGAGAATGGAGTACCTCAACTCACTGTTGGGCCCACTGCCATCTTTATCTGTGGCTTGGAAAGCGTAGAGAGACGAGCCGGCCTCCATGCTCTCAGAGATGACGATGGTTATGGGGTCCTCGGGGAACTGGGGGGCGTGGTCGTTGCTGTCCTCCACGTCGATGTCCAGGTGGACTAGGGTGCTGCTAGGGGGCGCCTGAGAGAAGTCGTCCACCTCGATCTGCAGGGTGTAGCGCGCGTCTCGTTCGTAGTCGAGAGGACGAGCCAGATACACGTCTCCGGTCAGACGGTCCACGACAAAGGTCCCGTCTCGGTCTGTACCTCCCACCACCATGTAGGTCACCTCTCCTTCCTCTGAGTTTTCTCTGTCACGGAGGCGGACTGAGCCAATTACAGAGCCAGGCTTGGCTTCCTCCACGGAGTTGAAGGAAAGGGAGAGGGAATTGGTCTTAGAAGTGGGTCTGTTCGTGCTGAGAACCTGCATCAAAGAAAAACATCATATGAGTATCTGAGGACAGAGCAACATGCCTGTGGATCTGAAGCTTTGTTAAGATGCCAGGTGGCAACTTGCATTTACAATTTTCAATACAAAGAATGAAAATATTTCATGGATTTTGGGAAAAGAAAAAACACATTTTTCCCACTCCACTTACTCGTACTGTATGTGTTCACTGGGAATAAATGAAACCAGTTACAAGAGGTTTTTATAGACTTGAATAACACGCCTGCTAACCTTAATCACATTTAATCTGCTGCTGATAATCTGCCAGGAAAAATAATGGATGATAAAAGTAGCACAAGAGGTGGAAATGGTGAGCGGATTTGAATTCAGCGCTGGGAGATTTTCCTGTACTGTGTACAGCTTTGCACCTCCATTGATGAGCAGTTCAAGTGCCTTCAAAGACAACAATATTATTACCTCTCTCTTTTGTATGAGAGTAACTCATGACACATTGTTTTAATAAAACATTTTTTTCTTTGAGACAAGCATGGATGAGAAATTTTAAGCAGTTGTAAAAGGGGGGAGTAGGAGGTTGTATTGATGAAATTTTCAGCAGCTTGACTGACAGTGTTTCGTAAGTTGAAGGGGTGATCTAGATACTCAGCATTGCACCCCACAGCACAGTTCCCACAGTAAGTAGGCACGCGAAAGTATGCCGTGTTTGTTGTGAAATCTTATATGACAAGCTGTAAATGGTTTCCACATTAGATGGAAAAGGAGTGTTCCAGAAATAAATTTGTATGGTCCCATCCTATCATTGAGGGATTTAAAAAATCAGTCTGAAAAGATGATTAAAGGAAATTACAGAAATGCGTCAGTGGGCAAGAACAACACCGCACTGTTTAATCCAATTAACTAATAATTATGACGTTCATTTTTTTTTCTTTGAGAGGAGGAAAAACTGAACTGGCACTTAGTGGAGCTGTTTATATGGCAACTCTATTTTCCTGGAACCTATAAATCTACGTTCCTTCCAGGGTTCTTCCATTGTGTCTGTTTTCTGTTCTATATTAAATATTAACTGAATTACTTTCAATGCTGTGTTTTACGTGAGTGTGCAGCCCTGCCGCACATTGCAAAAAAGGGCTACTGTATTAAAAAAGTGTTGAAGTCATTGAGTATGACCTTGATCAGAGCGGTCTACAGCTGGCCCTCATCACAAGCCAGCTGGGAGTATTTGATTCAGACTCACTTTTCCATTTCAGATAGAAATTTCCCTTTTGAAAAGTCACAGGGGAAGAAAAGGGAGGGGACGGGAGGGAAGCTTGTCAGAAGTGCGGCTGATATGTCTGCAGCTAGTCTGAGGGGCCCAGAGACATGGATCCTCTCAGCCCCGAGTATGTTCTTTGATATTAAATAGGTGAGTAGTGAGGGTGTTTGTGCTGGCCGGGCTCCAGTGAAAGTCTGACCTGAATGGTAAGGGAGCAGGAGGTGCTGCGTGGGGGCAGTCCTCTGTCAGTGGCTGTCACCGTCAGGCTGTACTCGGTCCGCTCCGAGTGGCTGAGCGGGGATGATGAACGCAGCTCCCCCGTGTTTGGGTTCAAAGAGAAACGCTCAGCCCTGGGACCTGGGAGAGACAGAGCCCTTTAAATTTAGCCGGAGACGATGCATGTGGGAGAGCAAAATACACAAACCGAGCGAGTCACTTGTAGCGTTTTATCAGCAATAAATCAAAGCTGTTTCCAGACATGATGGATGTTACTAATTAAACCATAGTGTCATATGTGCAAAAAATACATTTAAAAATAAACTACTTAAAAAATTAGCAATTAAGCAATACATAGTAATCTCACTGTAATATTATACCATGGCCATTGAAAATACTTTCTTCTAATTGGGTGGCAGATGGGCCTTATTAGTGTCCTCATGCATTATTCCCTTCATCTGTAATCAGGACACTGAGCACTATCACTTTCTGAAACCACTATATGTAGCACATTTACACAAGTATAATAAAAATATATTTTTTTAAAAATCTGAATAATTTATTTACTTCCTGCAGATGTTGTACCTGACAGAGAGTAGAATACAGTGCCATTCTCTCCTTCATCGGGGTCTTTAGCTAGCAGCGTGCCCAGTAAAACCCCAGAGGACTGACCTTCTGTCACCTGTGGGTCAGAAAAACAAGTAGAAATCAGCTGGAAAATATTACATTTTCTGCCCATCTGTGTTATGTACATGTTTCTAGTCTTGTGGCTTCACCTGTATGATGAGACTTTTGCTGGACTGGCTGTGGGTGAAAGCGGGGTCATTGTCATTGTCATCCAGGACAGTGATGAAAGCTGTGCCTGTGGAGCTGCGAGGGGGCGAACCTCCGTCTTGAACCACTACCACCAGCTGGTAACTAGACTGCTGCTCTCTGTCCAGTGAAGTCCTTGTACTGATCTCACCTGGGGAGAGAAGCGAGTGGATGAGAGGGATTTTATGCCGAGGTACTAGACCAGAGCACTGGAATAATGATGAGAGACTTAAGAGTCAGCAGGCTTTGATCAATGCCTCACAAGTAATAGACTTGCACAGTGTGCAGATGTATGTGTACATGTTGCATGCACACTCACACACACAAATGGAGGAAATTTTGGAAGGTTGGCAGATGCTGTAGAGGCTCATAACTCAGCCAGAAACTGATCACAAATCAGAGTCTGAGTCTCCACCCACAGACTAACAGGCTCAGCAGGCCAATTAGAGCCCAGCAAGACACTTAGTGCTGCTGTCACCATCATCTGACTAATTTATGACGGTGGGGAAGAAGCAACTGTAGTCTCTCATCTTTCAGAGATGACTCTGTGAGTTCACTAAACACTGATTGGATTTTTTTTTTTTACAAAAATAATATCTTTTTTTATATATTAATGCAAAATATTGTGCCAGGAGACCAACTGTGACAGGTGCTGTGATTAATGTTAAGGCATCAAATTTTCAATTAACCTGTGTGGGAGTTAATCTGGAAGTGGCGGTCAGCGTGCAGGAAGCGGTAGCTGAGGCGTCCGTTGGGGCCACTGTCTCGGTCTGTGGCAGACACGTGACCAAAGCCTGTTCCTGCAGGCAGGTTTTCCCTCACAGCCATGAAGACCCTCTCCTGTGTGAGCCGAGGAGAGTTGTCATTCTCATCGGTCACAGATATCCGCACTGTGGCGCTGCCCGTCTTCTTCAAATGTCCGTGACCTTGGCTGGCCAGCACTGTCAGAAGATACATGTCCTTGACTTCTCTGTCCAGGGCACTTTTCACAAACAGCCAGCCGCTGTCTGCAGCAATGCCAAACCCTGCAGCGTCTCCGTCAGGGCGCAGGTGGTATGCCAGGGGACTGGAGTAACCCGAGCCAGGAGTTTCTCTGTTCAGAGCCCTGACCTGCAGGAAGCGCGTGTTTATGTGTGTCCCTTCTTTGAGCTCCACACGGTAGGTGAGGGTATCGAACACAGGCCCCTGGTCATTCTCGGCCTGTACGTGAACCACGAGCACGAATGTGGTGCTAAGCTGGGGTACGCCATTGTCCTTGGCGATCACCTGGAGGTCATAACGAGGGACAGTCTCATAGTTGAGGCTCCCCACCAATCGGATCTCTCCACTGCTGCGCTCTATGCTGAAGGTCCTCTGGATCCCACTTGGAGAAGAAAGGTCAAAGGTGAGTTGCCCATTGGCTCCAGAGTCTTTGTCTTCGGCTTGGACCCGATACACCACTGTGCCCATTTCAGTGTGTTCTGGCAGCAGCAGGGACTCCGAGGACGAGGGCTGAAAAACAGGCGGGTTATCGTTGATGTCCACGATGGTGATGTGGACACGGGTCTGGCCAAAGGCAGGAGGGTTACCGCTGCGGGCCTGCACCTCCAAATCCAGAGCTGACTGGACTTCGTGATCCAGTGGCAGACTGGTCCTCAGGGCCCCGGTGTCAGGATCCACTGTAAAATAGCCCGTGGGGTCCCCAGAGCTGATGGTGTAGGAAATATCTCTAGAGGTGCCTGGAACGAGAGAAATATGAGAAAAACCAGAGACACGTCACTACGGCCTAGGAGGCTGCGTTAAAAGCACAGAAGTAACAGTATACTCCAAAAATGCAATTTTTCAATCTTCATGACTGTGATAGAGCTCTAAAGACTCAGAAAATGAATATATAAACAGTGCTGTGAAAAGGAATTTTTGATTGATGTTATTTCAGAGGTAAGTGTGTATAGTGGCCAAACGCGTATTTGTACAAGTGGTGCAGCTTGATCAAGCATGACTGATAAATGTATATTGAACTGTTCAATACGTTAGTGGGTGAGTCAGTGGGTGAATGAGTGAGCGACAAAGAGAACAAAGGAAGTGTTTGTTGCCCTCACCTGTCTTACTGCTTGCCTGTACGGCGCCTACGACCGTCCCCCGCAAAACGTCCTCTGATACGGTGAAGTGGTACTGAGTCTGCTCAAACACAGGTGGCGCCACCAGTCCTGCCACCACGCTAATGTTGACTTTGGCATTGACAAGGGCAACCAGACCACCGCTGTCCTGAGCTGAGATTACCATGGGAATGACAGAGTTTGCCTTCCCGTATACAGACCGAGACAGGGAGATCACACCTACAAAAACAAAACCGCAGACAAGATTTCATCAGGCTATTTTGACATCGCACAAAATTATAAATCATGCAAGAAAGCCTCCCAAGTCTCAAAAACTAACCATGTGGAGGAATTGAAAAAGTACTAACCTGTATCTTTGTTGAGAGTAAAGTAAGGGGAAGCCCCTCCAGGTACTGTTTTGTATGTAATTCTGCCATTCTCGCCTGAGTCTGGGTCATAGGCTGTCACTCTGACAACAGACGTCCCAGGGGCGCTCTGTGTGCTTAAACTGACGGCGTAGCTGACTGGGTAGAAGGCAGGTCTGTTATCATTAATGTCGACCAGATCTACCTTCACATAAGCCACCGAGCTCAGTCCGCCCTGCCAAGGAAACAAAAAGCTCTTTTGTTACACCATCACGTACCTTAAATCACGAACAGAAAAAAAACATACCTGAAGGCAGGATTTAGGCCACATTAATGGTGCAAGTAAAAACCAGCGGTAAACCCTATTAAAATTTCGATGTATAGCGTAGCCTCTAAAATATAGTCCCAGCAGGTTCGCGCCGGGATACAGATTGATAGTTTCCCTCGGGAGGGAGCAATATGTCATGACCCGTGGAAGGGTGAGAGGGCCCGCCACAACCAAACAATCTGTTTCAGAGGCCTTTCATTTGCAAAAAATACAGCGCAGGCTTTTCATTTGGACCAGGTGGCAAAAACGAGGGAGGCAACAGTCCAACTTGTTAAAATATTACTGCCTGACAGTTGAGGCATTTCTCCATCTGATTGCTTTAACATGGCAGTAGTAATTTTCTTTCATTTTAACCCTTTTATTTTTTAAGCATTATTTGGCATAAGTGAACAGGATATACTAACTTTTGAGGGAGTAAGCTGCCATTGAGAGCCATTCAAGTTTTTTTTTTTTTTTTTTTGGACTTGGCTGCTCAAATCAAAGTTTTTCTGCACACTTGGCCATGTCTTTGCTCTCCTGTCTGTATGAAAAGCATGGCTGCTCTGTTTATAGGATTACTCTGTGGCTCAACAGATTCATATTAAGCATGATTTCAAAAAAGCGGTGGCTCACCCCATCCACTGCAGTAACAGTAAAGTCGAAGCTGGCCGCCCCTTGATCTCTGTCTAGTGCAGTCGTAGTGCAGATCTGGCCAGTCTCCTTGCCAATGGTGAACTGGGAAGGAACAGCGCTGTTAATGCCAGAACCAAGGGAGTAGGTTATGGAGCCAAAGGAGCCGCCGTCTGCATCTGTCGCAGTCACCTGCGGAGAAGAAAACATGCTATTAGTTAAACATTCCAACATTGTGCTTTAAAATGAAAATTTATTAAGTTGGAAGGGAAATATCTCACTGGATAAACTCAGTGGTTTCCATACTCATTAATAATACTATTCTAAAGCCACAGCAGATCAAATCTAAATTCTATTAGAGGGAGGTAAGAGTGATGGCGATCCACAAACTGAAACACGAGCACCATACCAGGTGCCTTTTGAAAGCATCTTTGGACCCAGTTTTTGTTGTTTATCTGAGCCAGAGCATGAGCCAAACAGGCCCTTTGGCAGAAAGGGGCTCTGAGGGAATGAAGGAGGGTGGCGGGAAGGAGGATGACTTCTACAGGCTTTGGGAGGGCTGCCAGTGGGGAAAACTGCCTGCTAAGGGAGTGGCGTCTGTCTGAAAGGGACAGTGACAGGGACGGCAGGGGAACAGTGGGATACCACACAGTATGCTTCAGAGCAGTGCATTATACCATAATGTAATGTCCCTCTTGTGGTCTGGTTTTAATAACGCCGCACATCTACTGAGGGCTGGAACTGCTGGAGCTATAAAAGCAGCTCACAAGCCATCAACCAGGGAGCCGACTCAATTACTACAGGATCTCCCAAGACAGCGTAAGGCAAATAGACCAATCAGATCGGGCCTCTGGGTACCAGCGGCGTAATTGTTTGCAAGTGTTGGCTCTGGATCGCAGTTTGTGAGAGATTACGGTAGGGTTAAACCTCACAAGTTGATTAGAATTCTCCTTCCTTCCATCTTTTATAAATGGATCTTTTTAGGAAAACACTAATTGGAAGAAAATAGAAGCTTGATTCATGCTCGGGTGCTCCAACACTCAGCAGCAGGAAGCCTCCTCTGAGGAAGGCAGAGTAGTCATCAGGAACATCGCCAAGAAAAATAAGGCAAACCATGCTTATCATCAAAAGCCGACTTTTAAAAGATGGCATCAGTGTTGGTGTGAGTAGATGGAAATCATTCATTCGAGGTGATGAAGGTTTGGCAGCCGTAATTCGGGCTCCATCTCTTTCCTGAGCAGATGGTAGACGGGGGACTCAGTAGAGAGCATGCCCCACACTCCTGCCTGTAACTCCTGACAGAGGGTGAGTGCTGTGTAGGAGTGAGAGAGTTGTAAAGCTGGCAGGGATGCAAGCCAAAGAGAAGAATAATAAACCACACGAGGAAAGGGGAAACCAAGAGCAAGACAAGAAAGCTACTCCATCTTTTAGCGCGTGGAGGCTGCAGCTTACTGTAATATTTTATCTTTTTTGCAGGGGGACAAGTTATTTATAACAACCCCGCAGCTTTACATGCTTGTTTTCTTCACAGTTGTGTGACGAGTGTCAGCTGGAGGAAAAGGGGAAGGAGCATTTTAGCAGTACCTGGGTCTTGTAAAAAAAAAAAAAAAAAAAACTATAAAAAGCCGGCAATATGTTACAAACATTTCACAACAGATCTGTAGGAAAATATTCCCCCCTCTTGTGACTGACCCATTCGCGGCAAACACTGAATGTACGAGCTATTTGAGGAGACTGTGTTGCTTTCCAGTTTAGCCACAACCATCCATAAAAAACTTTTTTTTTTATAAAGTACACCCACATACAAAAAAGAAATGAAAATGAAAGAAAAGAGAAAATGAAAGTTACTTTCGGTGGGGTGGGAGTTGGAACTCTTTTCACTCTATGAATCTATAATGATACACAGTAAAACTTACCGGTGTGTTCACACTGAAAACATTATTCACACTGAACTGAGGGTTCCCTGTGAGTTCACAAAGTTTAAACTCGAGCAAAGTACAATGGCACAGTGTGTGCTACAAAGATATTGAGCCGTTTTGACAGGGGATTGAGCGATGAGTACGGCATGTAATTAATTTACATGACGAGGATCCAGTGCTTTAATAATTACTGTTCTCCCAGCACTACTTATGCTGCATAAAACAGTGAGGATATGCGTGGTTACAAAACCTGGGAACAATATGTTCCGTGAATTAACAGTATGACTTTTCGGGGAACTTACTGTAAGATAATAAACCACACAATCACATTTGCATAAATCCTAACCACTGTAAGTAGAATGCCTGAAGCAATCAGTCTATTTGGGAATCTGCAGAGACTGCGATTTCAATTCCACTCTCATTTCTGAGTTAATAGCAGCGTATCAGTGTCATCTTGTTGGAACGCAGAGCCTTGTCTGTCCAGGAGATTATAATTTGCCAGCCACCCATTTGAAATGACATATGAGGCCATATGCAAATGAAAAATGAGCAGGACAATTAGCCAAACCCCAAAATGTGAGCCCTGAGAGACGAGGATAACCCAACAAAGTGTGGCCTCTGGCATCAGAATAAATCACTAACATGACTAGTGTAAATCTCACCGGATGAAACAAGATTTTCACAAAGTCTAAAATAAAGATGGAGGCTTGCTTGGGATGTTGCGTAATGCTGCTATTCAGCAACTTTGTTAGAGCAAGAAGTCATCCATCATTCACTTCAACACATTTATGCACTTGTTTGTTTCTCTTTCCAATGCTCTGTTTTAGCCTAGATCTTTTTTTATTAACTGAGTCTAAATATGTTACAGCTACTACCTCTTTCACATGGGCATACAGTAAATTTTGAGGAAAAGGAAATATTTATGACCAGGAAAGTCATTTAAGACGTGCCAGTCATAAGCGTGAATTTTCCGCCCTGCAGGGGGTAGAAAAATACCACCACTCGCCACTTTGTTGTATCCATCTTGACATGGATACTTTCTGTTTCCCACTCACTTTTTACTCTTTCCACTGCTACGTATAGGTATTACGCAAACTCTCTATTTCTATTGGATTAAGTTAAAAGTTAAAAAGCGGGGTAATCTTAGATCATCAGAAGCAGCCAGGAGTATTCTCCCTACACTCCATGTGTATGAGTGAGGCATGATGGGAGCTGTCTTATCAGCAGGGGAAAGGCAACGTTTGGCCGACTCCTTAGTAAAACAAGCTGGGGGAATCCAAAGATAACTGGGGCACTTTGTGGTTCTCCCATCAGATTCCAGGAGCCTTCCCGAGGAGACTTTCTGACTGACTGTCCAATCAAGAGAACAGGGTTCGCAGGAGAGAACATGCCTTTCTGTGTTTATGTATAATATGTTCGAATGGAATAATGATCCTGAGGCTTTTGGATGCTCAAAAGTGTTCTGGCCCATCTAATGTCCTCGCTCTGTGGTCTGAGAGAGCGCCAGGCCTGGAGAAGAACAAGCCCGGGATTTGGGTGCTTTCTATTTTAAGAGCTGAATATCCCAAAAGGCCAATTAAAATTCTTATACAAGTATATGATGCACCGCAATGGCTTTCTAGCTCTTGTTCTTGAATTTTTGCAGATAATGCAAACACATGTATGTCAGCGTGACCTTATTTGCCCAGGCTACTGCTCTTCTATCCATCGTCGCTGGTGCAGCCGTGCAAAAAAAAAAAAGCTGCACTGTGGAAAGAACTAGAGCAAAAACCTGCGAGTAAATGAATGATGTAGAGCCGAAACCATCGGGGCCAACAAGGGGTGAAATGAAGGCGATGTAGTTTTTAATCATGCTCCCCGTATTTCAGAGTGCCCAGTCAAACAAATCTGTCTCACGTAGTCCTCAGTGAAACCAGCCAATCAGGTCTGCATCTCTGCCAATCCAAATAGGCCACAAATGACGGAGTGCGCTTGTAAATGTTTGCCAACTGGGAAATTATCGCACACATCAATCAGACTCTGCATGCACACGTCAGTGTACCTTGGATGCGTAAGCAAAGACACAAATGTACAAACACTGGGGATAAAGTCACTGCTCATCACAGTCTCATGATGCCTGTGGACCAAAAGAGCAAGACCAAGTTCCCTCTGCATTCCCACTGCACCAAAATCTTCTTTGTATTCACCGGCAACTCTTTGCGAAAAAACTAAGCATGCACCAGCGGCTACTGTGACTCTGCCCCAAATTAAACTCTGCAACTTTGTGGCATCAAGAAATGTTGAGAAAATACTGGATGACATTTCTAAATCTCTTAAGCTCAAATTTATGACCGAGTGTGCTTTTATCTTACTTGAAGAGCGCTGTTACTTAAAGCACCATGTGTGACACATTGGCCAGTTGGCCGTGCAACTGAGATGGCTTTAAAGACGTGCTTAAGTTACAGAGATCAATGTGGATGTTGAACAGGACTGAGTTTCAATCCCCAGGGATCTAGAATAGAGAGGACTTTATTTACTGAGCTGTGGAGACTTATGATAGGGTAAAGGAACTTAGTGCCCCATTTACAAGAGAGACTTTAGCTATCAGAAAGAGAGAATGGTGATTTAAACTCAATTAATGTCATAGTTTATGTAATTCTGATCAGAGGTCAACTAGAATTATAAACACACATATTTTGTGTAAGAGTGTAAGCTTTCCAGATGATAATTCAATAACAAATAATGAATGTGACTCATAATTTTTAATGACAATTTCACAGACATGACCAATTAAGCCTGTAATAGCAGGGCTCCTACAAGAGCAATGAGATGTAGCACGTGATAGATTGATGGAGTGACACGAAGATCATCAAAAGACAGTAAAGGCAAAGAGGAAAGCGTAGGCTCAAAGAAATCAAACGAGTGGGCGAGTTGCAGAAATGTGGACTGAGAGTTGCTTTGAGCTTTCACAGCTGGTGTGAAGCCGCGCACACTCCTCTCCCTCTATTGTCCTGGCATTACTTCTGAGGAGAGCAGAGATCAGGAGAGCGAGGCGGAGACTTCCTAAAGGCCTCTTTCACTACTCGCCGAAGTTGCAGATAGGCAGGTCAGAGACTTTGCGACATGTCCACCACCACACTAAAGACCCAGACAAAGACCACATCGACCCAGTGGAAGGAAGAAGCCCACACACCGTTGACGAATATATCAAACCTCCAAACATTTGCCGCACAGGCAGTATTGTCTGGACTCCAACCAACCATATGTGAAAGATTTTGGTGGTTACTCAGGAGACAAAAAGCTGAGATCTTCACTGCATAGTTTAAGACATGTGTAAGGTCTACAAAATGGTGACATTAAATACTGGCAAACTGTGGCCTGCGATGTCTGGCTGCACTGTGCAAAAGTGATAAAAGTAATGAAATTTCAAAAGAGGCAAAACAGACTGAGGGATGTTCAAGAATCGTCCCAGCTGTCTTAAAACTTTGAACAGAGCAGGTCCAAATAGTATGATAAGCCCAGAGCAGAAACAATGTTCTTCCTATGGCTATATTACCTGGCAGAAAGACAATGCCATACTGTATTCTAGCTATGCCATGATGAGGTAGTTATGCTGTCAAAGGAGCATTGCTGGCTATGAGGTGAATAAACAGATAAAAGGAATGATAAAAAGAAACTTGAGATTTGTATATGTATATTTGAAAGAGGGTGTGATATCATGTGTATTCCTCCAACTTCTGGCCATTTCACTACTTTGAAGTGTATAGTTAAAAACCACAGCTCATCAAATATGCATTTGCGTAGCTTTGCCTGTGTAAAGTAGAAGGGGCTGTTTGCATTGCCGAGTGAATTTAACTTTGGAAATTCAAGTTTCAGCTTTTGCAAGTTGCAGCTCTACGAGAATGTAAGGCACCAGCATATTAAAATCTGGTCCATGGAAATCAGTGTGATCGATTTTTATATTCTTATATTCTTTCAAATTGAAATGGTGGCTTGGTGGATGTGGTGCTGAATGGGTCAGCAGGTTATCAAGACTGTGTTTCAAGATTGTGTTTCACCATCTGGGGACCATAAATATGTTGAATTCATGGACATCTTTCTTCCTGATAGATCTCATCATGTGCCAGTGTTGGAAAAAGCAAAATGTTGACCTAAAGGAAGCCACAACACAAAAGGCCACAGGGGTCACATGGACTCCAATTATTGGAGAAGCAGACAGACTAATACAACAACACCATCGTGCTACAGCCCCGCTGCTGTCAGGAAATACATTTTTTTGGAGCGTATCTTTCTGTGTGGCCCGCTAAATAAATTCAATTCACAGGAAGCACTCAAATACAGCAATTCAAGCGAGACTCTTTTGAATGAAAATTTCACATTAGCCTTCTATTATCCTGCATAATTTCTGCTGTAAAGGCCTTAGCAACATTACACTGGCATTGGCACAGCGACATGCTCCTTATAATTACAGAACAAACTGCTATATAGATTTGTATTCATTATTAGCAACTGATATTCACAAAACGTCCTTCAGTATCCCTGCATGACTTCACATGAACAATCTATTCCAGATTTGTCAAGTACTTTCTCCATCCAGATGTCCATTAAAATACATCTGCTGTATTGGGGTATCCCCGTGAAACACCATATAACTGTCAAGGTCAGTAACCATCTTAATCACACTGATTTCTCCAAAAATATACAGTTATGTGCCAGTTGCCAAATCATATCATCCAGAACTGTCCCTTCACTATGGAAAAGAGTTCCAACTGTCTTTGCACTGCTAACGATCTGTCCAGACTGGAGCTGTAGATGAATGCTAATAAAATCCATTACACATGTGCTGAAGGACAAACATGACAATAGATAATATTTTACAGTAAATTTTCCAGAATTATATGGTCTTGACATGATTAAGTTGCCTGCTCTAAGAAACTTTTGCCTGCTTTTGGAAAAATGAAGCAACATTTTTCTTTTATTTTTTTTACCAGTCCATAGCAGAAAAAGTAACACTTTGCCAGGCCTATGACCACAGCAGGTCCTACTGTCCTAGTTTCTTAGAATGGGATTGTCTCATCTCTTTTTAGATCATAAAACAAACCGCTTTCTGACACGAGGAGACAAAGAAGTATTGATTCCTAAATCAACAATGGCTCCTAAGAACTGCAGTGTTTCATCTCTGTGTAGTGCACATAAATGTGGAGGACCTGGGTTAAGGGCAGCAGGTTACTATGGTGTAAGGTCTACATATCTGGCAGAGGAACAGAGGGGAGGTAATATAGCAGACAGGGATATAATGAAACTCGGTGCTAGAGTGCAGACACCGGACAGGATAAAGTTTCTGTCTCTTTCCTTTCCTTTCACACATCACTCACCATAACTACTACACTGCTGGAAAAAAAAGTGAGTCAAAACATCGCGACAGAGTTTCTGCCTGTGAAGCAGTCAAAAGGTCAGCGTGTCGATAACGCATGTTATTATATGTGTTATATATAACTTAAGTACATTCTCCATCTGACAAACATGTTTTTAAAGTTACGACAAACCATTAGTCCACCTCCAAAAAAACAAAAAGAAGTTAAATAACCTGCTTATTTTGAGTTTTCACTCACCAAATGTTATTAATTTGTTTACTGAGTTACTGTTCTTTCCTTTTAAGATTATAAATGCCATGGTATTATAGCTAGATTAAGAATCTGGCAAGAAATTTTCACGAAATAGAGCTTCTTTTGATAAGAATAAGAAACCGTCTTAGAGAACTGTGGTGCTTAAATTATTAAATGTTGTTTCTTCCACTAATATATCTCTTGTTCCTGGTATGAACACAAAAGGCAAATGCCTATAAAAACAGCTCATTGTGAAACAGAAAACATAAGTACATGAAGTGATCAATGATCATGCTCATGTTACTGCTCTGGAACAAACGCACTAATAAGACTGAGTGCTAAAGATTCATCCTTAATCAAGTCGCAGCTTCACATTTATTATCATGTTTGCCCTAATGAACCTCCAGTAAACAAGCACCCTGTCAGTGGCTCTGACAGACTCTAGCAACATAAGAAATGTAGAGTCTTCAGAGTAAAAAACATGTCTCTTCATCTTTCAGTTAAGAGTTCAGACTTGCCTTAAGGTGCTTCTAAACCTGTCAACGTTCCAAAACACCATGTTTTCACTCACAATGCGAGTGTAATATGCGGAGGCACTCTTTGTAGTTTGCTATTTAAGAGTTGTGACAAACTTTGGTTGTTGGATGTTAGGTGGCATGCATTTTTCTAAAAAAAAAAAAAAAAAAACTTTCATTAGACTTTCCTCTAAAACTGAAGCGTCTGTCTTTCATCCAGACCCTGCATCTGGAGGTGATTAAGCATCAAACCATTTACGGCGAAAAGAGTTCCTGAAATGGCAAAATGAGCAAAGAGGAGAGATATTGTGCAGCTAAAGAAAACGTTAGAGCTGAAAGAGCTGAATGGAAAGGAAGCGGTATCAAAGACCAGCCATGGATTAATATTTTTCAGCTTTGAAATTATTTGCGAAGGTTAAGCGAGTATAAATTATTGCAATAATGATGATAAAAAGACCTACTGAGGGCTAGGAAGTAGAGTACATACATGCAAGTAGCTGCTCCATAAAAGGTCTATAGTACTACTGTGTGTCTACGAGCAGGTCCTAGGTCATCAAGAAGGAATGTGAACTCAACACCTTGAAAACAACTTTAAGGCGTTTTTAAAAGTCCTCTGGTGTGTACTAACCCAGTTAATATTTGATCTGAGTCATGATCCCAACAGGTAAAGTGGAAGAATTGGATTTGTAGCTAAAGTGCCCTGAAGGGGGACAGAGAGAAAAAAAAAGTTTGCAATTTAATTTTGAAAAGCACATGGGTGGAAAGGTTAGTGGGGGGTCCTGGGAAAGGCCCGAATGCCAGACAAGCTGCTGACCTTGGTGTAGGCTCACAGCTGGGGACGACTTTGCCATAATGTGCAGCATTTGACACTGCTGACAAACTCTTTGCGCACAATATCAGGGATAATTCTCACAGAAGGTTTTACTCTGGCTAGAAAAAATAATTATGACAAAAACTCCACTGGAAGCATAAGTGCACTGGTGTGTGTGGCGTTAACCCTCGGCCACCTGGGATGACAAAGGCAGCTCAGTAACCCTTCAGAGAGGCTCCTGCTTAAAACATTAGCTTGTTTATTCTCCAAAAGGTCAAATGGGAGAAACAAACCCACCACTGTTTCCCTGTGCATGCTGACCATTAAGCAGCCAATGGAAAGAAAACAACGGGTAAATTGCTAGTTTGACTTATTTGCAATGATGACGAAGAATTTTGAATGACAATCTAATAACAACATTTGGAGGTTAGAGAACATCAAGTGCGTTGGAGTCGTCTGCCCTTTAGCTCTGTTTAATATTGTTAATGGATGTATAATTGCTTGCCACTAGCTGCTGGACAGATGTTATAGATTATTTTGAACATTTCATTTTGATCAACCTTGGAATAAATACAGCCAGCTTTTCATTTCAAGAGGCTTAATGCTGGTAAAGTGCTAATTTATACCAAAATAATCTATGCAAATGCACTTAACTGCATTATAAATGCAGCAAATGTGACACGACTTGATGATTGACTCTCATGTGATTCTACATCAACACACACTGCTGAAGGTCACAGTGCAGCTCTCGAGTAACCGCAAAAAAACCCAAATAAACACAGAAGTCACCAGTATAGCCAGTAAAAAGCCTCTGAGACCTGCCCAAGGTCCAGAGTGGGAGGTGAACTGATGCTACACTCTCACAAGACGTCCACCAGGGGAGGTGACCTCACATCAGACGCCCGTGGAGCCGGGCCTGTCAGGCTCTCGCTTGGCTCCGCTTCAACCAGTCATCCCTTTCACGGCCGTCCAATAGCTTCGCTGAGCCCCGGTCTGCCGAGGCGGGCCAGGCGGTGGATCCCGGGGTCTGAGTAGGTGGGAGGGAAGCTAATACGAACCATGCACAGCGTGTGGGGGGAACAGTGATGTGGGCTAGGCTAGCGCTACAGCTGCCTGCAGTGGGTGGGAGAATGCCCACTGAGCATGGCATGCACAAACACGGTGCAGATGCAGAGCCGCATCGGACCCTGGTTCCCAGCAGATGCACAAGCCTGTTTCATGGGACTATTCAGCGCCGGGGTTCGTCCTCTCGTCTCTGTGTGAGAGCCAGGTCGACAGCACAGCGCTCAAACTGTCTTTCAGTGCATTTTTTATCACAACTGGCAAAAAAGAAAAGAACACTGCATTCATCAATAGAAAATCAGTGGACCCAAAACCCTCCAGGAAACAGTGACTCTTCCTCTTAAACATGGATTCAAAGTCTCCAATGGAGACATTTAAAGCAAGCACCATGCAACCACATGCTAATTTTATCATTCAGTGGTCAACTGAGAGCAGCACATAAAGTCCCTAATGAATAACACACTGGGGACATCAGATTTAAATTGTCCCATCTGCGTTGATAGTTTGACTGATCAAAAAGCAAATCTTTCTTTTCTGCTTTAATATTCTCTCAAGGAGGATTTAAATTTGCATGAAGACCTCTCCACTGCACGCAGAATCACAAGCAGATGCTGACTCTGCGGCACATGTGGACATTGATACAGACATGTAGACACAAATATAGAAGCAGCATTCACTTCACTTTGTGTGTGATTGCAGTATTGTTCTCGAGGCCCGGCTGAGGTCAGCAGTTAGGAGCGCCATGAGAGCGGTCGAGTTTCCCCGCGCAGCAGGGGGAGCCAGATCTGTGGTGTGGCGGGTTCTCGAGTCTGTACAGCAGCAGCAGTACCTCAAGGAAACAGAAAAGCTTCACGTCTTAACTGCCTTCATCTTTCAAAGAGTAGGAAATGGGAAAAGCATTGCACAAGAGGCAGCTTCCAGGAAACACTGACTTTTTTAGGTGGTTGATCTTATAGTAGAGATTTAGAAGGCACCCGGTATGAAGGACTGTTTATTGAGAGTGATACTGCCATTGCAATTTTACTTCAGCTTGCTGAAAAACAGTAATTAAAACAGATGGTTTGGAAAGCGGAGACAGAGTATTGTGTCACTGTGTGCAGTTGCTTACGCTGAGTGTTTAGACCTGTCCAGTCTCAGAGGAGGATCAGACAAATAAACACTGAAGGGGAAGATGTTCCACAGCACAATGATTTTTTTAACACAGCTTTTTAAACTCCACTCTTTTATTTATATTGTATTTATTTTTTATTTGCCATTATCGTCACTGGCAGCTGTCTGTGTGCAAACTGAATTTTAGATTCACCAGTGGTCTTGCGCAGAAGAGCTGGTGTCTCAGAGGCTGGTACTTGAAACAGCTTGACAGAGCCACTTACTTCAGTGATTTAAAATGTAAATAAATCAATATATCACCAGCACAGTGCTTACATGTTCTCTAAATGCATCGGGCAGTGGCTCCGCTAAGTGACAGTGCACATCATTACTCAGTTTTTTCACCCCAGGCAGCAACTGTTCCCCCATATTGATGAAGTTGACAGATTTTCCTGCCATGGCATGGCTTGGAGACAATCTAACTCCACCATAATTCAGCTTCTATGTGGCAGCGGCATTTCATTTAAAGTTCAGCTGGTGAAGAAATCAGTCAACCTATCAGCCATTCTCCAAGAAGGCCTAAAGCTTGATCTTGTTTTTCAGTAAAATAAAGGCTATTTATTTGCAGTTATATGGGTAGCAGTGTGTTTAAAGATGTCGACGTCCAGTTGCTTTCATAAAGAGAAGAAATCCCAGTGCAGGTTATTTATCAGTTCAGTTCAAGCCAGTTCAAGTCTGGCATCCTTGACAAACAAGCAGATCCCTGCACTGTTAATAAGTTAACCAGAACAGCGTGCGTCTTCGGCAGACAGTTCACACAGTGTACAGGTCACATTTCAGCAGTATTTTTCAGCCGACTGTCTCACATCTGTCTGATGAATCAGACATGATTGGATTTTGATCATCGCGGCTGTCAGCAACAACCAAGTAACAGCTTGCACTTCGTTTGCACTTTACATACGTAACCAGCGTATCTTAAGGTTTCAAAATAGATCTAATATATCCTTAAAACCTTTCTGACATAGCGTTGGACTCTTTCATCATCCATGTTCAGCATATTCCTGTATGCCTGGAGATTAGAGGGGGTGATTATAACCCACCTCTGACAGCCGCTGCGCTCTTCTAGTAACGTCCTGAGTCATGAGGGAAGAGAACTGAATCGCTCTCCAGTGTCGCTCTCTGAGAGGGGAGGAAGGAGGAGGAGGGGGGGTGAGGGGTGAGTCAGGGCATCGGGGTCATGAAGGCCCTACTGGAACCATACACATAAACACACCCTGTCACCGACTGATAAACATTGCAAACAAATGAGGACTGCCCAGGCAGGGTTCTGGCGTGCACGCGGTTTCTCCAGTAGAGTCTGTTTAACTGTAAGCCCGGTCCTGAAGGAAGACATCCCCGGTTCAGACGTGGATTGGACACATAAAGACAACACGCTCTGGCAGTGGAAACTGTCCGGGGAGCTGAGTGTCTGTTTGGATCTCTTTCTTTTGTTTCATCGGGTCGCATGATTCTGAGTCAACGGGGATTCATCCTGAGCGGACGGAGAATCGAGCACAGATAGACAAATGAGCGCGCACAGACACACACATGCGATATGTACTGTAACTTTCCAAACACTTCCCTGCCAACAACAAACAACAGCTGCTCTTCACATAAAAACGCTGGCGCCGTCACGTGGAGATGGATCGAGACGCTGGTGCTCGGTCATCGTTGCACCTTTCATCTTGTTTTCAAACTCGCTGGAAAACGTGATAATGAGATTTTCCATATTGCCACATGTAAAACTACGTCAGCTCCTTAAACTGGAACACATTCTGCGATGTTAGAGCCCCTTTTCCCACGTGACATGTTCAATACGGTTACTATGTGATATTTGTATGTTTACCATCTGAGATGTTCGCTCTGTTTCATGTGCAGTTTTTCTTCACACAAATTCCTTTGAGACTCCAAAGCAATAGGTGGGTTTCATTTCCTCACCAGGATATTTATTTAGTTCTCAGCAAAATATTTAGGTGATAGGGTAATTATATTTTATCTTGTATACATGTCCAGTCCCCTCCTTCATGTGATTCATTTCAAACAATCCCTTCTGAGTATACATAAGGTAGTCAGTGAGCACTTCAGCTGTTTCTCAGTGCAAAAGGGACTGCCACAGTAAACATGTCGTCGGTGAGATTACACTCACGCGAGCTCCTAAAAGGAACACACACAAGTCTGAATCAAACATATTTCATCTATTTGAAAGATAAAAAGTGTTTGGGTTACACAAAAGCTGAGCTCTGGCCAGGACTTACTTCCCCTCCCGATGATCCCCACGGTACACTCATAAGCACCTCAAATTTACCTCACACACTACCAAGAGCACTTTCCACAATCCCGAGTCTGCTCAGTGATTACATTTCCTGCTTTTTGCTGAGCAACAAGACTGACTTAGGATGGGGTTGTTATCATCAAGTGTCTGGATATATGCTTCAGTATTAATTGCAAGGCCAGCTGTGGAAGCAAACGTCTTCTGTGTGCATCTGGTGAAAAAGGGCTCAGTGATGAAATTAAACAAGCTTCCCTCTCTGTTAGTGTAAGAAAATCTGAGGTTTAAACATACATTTGTAATTGCTGTTGTTATTTTTTTTTTAACTGTTAGAGCACAATACTAAGATATGGCTGACAGATATGGCTGTCTTTTTTACACTCAGCGAACTGACCCTTTAATGCGATCGCTGCTTTTCATTTAACCACCGCTTGATCTTGATGAAAACGTCCTGTCAGTGTCATCAGACATATCTTATATTGCTTGTTTTATTATACTTGGCCAGATTCCTCCAAACGTTGCTGCTTTCTTTCAGACAACACTCCTGGTAGGGTCTCCCAAAAAACTGCTCCCAGGTTAGGGGCCAGATTGAGAACAACTTAAAGACAATGCAATTGAAGTAGTTTGAACCCTAAAACAGAAAATTGGGTACATTTCCTCGTGCAGGACATACGCTAGTCTGGCACACCCAAAACAACAACAACAACAACGACTTACAACAAGGGCAGGTGAGGCCTAAGTGGCCAGAAAGCTGGCTATTAAAACCGACTGTGTCCCATTAGGAATCCCCAAATGAGAGGGGATATTTTTTCAGTGACGCAGCAAAGAAGACAGAGTTCGATAGGAGCAGCAGATAGTGTGAGTGAAGGCGTGCCAAGTCCACACCTAACAGATTTGTTTTCATTTTACTATGCCTTGCTATGCCAATATATACTCTGATAAGGGATTTATCTGGTTTTGACTGAAAATAAGGGAAGGGTTTCCTTCCAAAGTCCGATATCCACCACTTGAGGGAAACAAAGCAAAAAAAAAAAAAAAAAGACGCTACTATAACAGAATTTCTCTTTTGACAAAAGACTAAAACACATGATAAAAGGAATTTTTGCTTCGAAGCTCTGAAGGATCCAACCCACCTAAACACACAATGCTTGATCGTGTTGGTTAGTGCATCTGTGT
The DNA here is from genome assembly GCA_037176925.1 of Amniataba percoides. NCBI lineage: Eukaryota > Metazoa > Chordata > Actinopteri > Centrarchiformes > Terapontidae > Amniataba > Amniataba percoides. The sequence goes on along the minus strand of JBAJHX010000049.1, from coordinate 5,736,007 downwards.
GTGTGATTTACGTAGAAAGGGTTACCGAGCATACCCAATCTAATCCAATGAAGTAGAAAGTTCTGGCTAACATGTGAAGTCCTGGGTCACAGGTCAGCCAAACGTCCAGCTGCCCTCCGTGACCTTCGGCCGGGCAACCATCTATTGCGTCTTTCATCTGGTAACCAGCCACCCGCCACTTGTTTGAGGGAGGCATATGAGGTTCCTCAGCCTTCATCAATAACTGTGACTTTGAGACAGATGACTGAATTATGGCGCAGGAAAAAGGAAGGGCAATATAAATCACAGATAAACTGGCACTAGCTTCTCCTGGGAGTCTTTTGTATTTTTCCATGATCCAAGCAAATGTTGTTCTGTCTTTGTAATTAAAGACTGCTCTGATGTATGTTGGTATGATATTATAGGGCATCTCAGACCGGCAAATCATCTTCAAATAAGCCACAAGCAGTAACCCACTTATTAAACAAGCAAATAAAGCCAAAAGACAATATTTTGTCTAATGCTTTAATACGTTACGCTACAATTCTGCAGCATTCTCACTCTGTCATTTAGATGTTGGAATCAATGCTTCATTGGCAATGCTGAAATCTTTTCAGCCGTCCCCTGTGCTTCATTTCATCTCAATTTGCGGCTACTTGTTCTGTGAGTGATGAAAACCCAAGAACAAACTGAACAAACTGCAATGAGCTAAAATGACCTCAGGAGCACAGCAGAGAAATATCGTTATAACTGAAGGAATACATCACAGAGGAGGCGAGCGGGTCAGCATCTATCATCTCCTTATCTGCAGACACATTTAACGAGTTCAATGTGAACTTCTGCTGTTAGTTTGATTATAGTAAGGGCAGTGTTCCTGCAAAACATGTGTCACAGTGTCATGGTAAATCTCAACTCCTTTCTGCTGTGAGAGCAGATAATTAGTTGCCAGCACAGCTTCATCATCATCAGTTTTGTGTGAATATCACACTCTGGAGAGCTGCTCATCATCAGACATAGTGTATCTTCAGCTGGAAGTCGAAAGATTTCCATTTGCTGACGTGAGTATCTCTCTCTTACACTTTCTCCTTCCACAGGAGCATACCGGATGCTTTTTTCTTAACTCCAGTAATGCTGATCCACTCGAATTCTTGAGTCGGAGAGATATATATTTTTTAAAAGTAAAAGGTGCTACTTTTACTCAAATGAATGAATAATATTTTACATCCAAATTAAATTATAAAAGAGTGGTATGAAATCACTGCAAACCAGATAGTGCAGAGCAATCAAACTTAATAACCAGCTTAATTAAGGTTTGAATGTCAGTTAGACTTATGAGTCAACCTCAGTTTTACAAAACATGCAATACACTAACATAGTATATTTACCAAGATTCATTTTTCATTAGTCTAGATTATTTTTTAAAAATCTGTTGAAAATGTGCATTTTTTAAATTTCTTGAAGAAAAGGTTAACAGGTCCATACAAGTTTTGTAAAGTCTGAGGCACGCAGTGCTGTGCTCAACCTCCAACCACCTCCAATCAACTCACAAATTCAGGATATTAATTTTACTGCTGATTTTCTACTCCAAGGGTCTGCTGCGGATGTCATTAGTAATGCATAACAATGTGCTGCGGCCAGATGGAGATCACATGTCTTAATTCTGAATAAATAAATGCATTTATGAATGATTCACAAGTTCTTTCAAACCACATTGACATGCAACTCACCATCGTAGAATAACCAAATTACATATGGCTCAGGTTTTTATACCCAAGTGGAAGTGCTACTATGTGTGGTTGAGACACTCATTACTCTACATTAGTTTTTGTGTCTTGCAATTGCTGTTGTTCGGCTGAACAAATTATTCATAGTCATGCATATTAGTCTTTCAAACATGCCCATAATAGTAAAACAAATTGGCCCATTAGAGGAGTGTTAGAGGAAATTACACAGGGATTGAATGGGTTAATGTATCATATCCTGCTGGGAGACCCTGGACACCATCCTCTGTGGGCGCTTTGACTCAAGACCCCTGTGACAATGGTAGAAATAAATCACAGTTTGATTCCTGAAGAAAGATTTATCGGAAGGAGTGGAATGTGTCACCGGGTGTAAGGGCTGCCCGACCCAACAGACACAACAACGGTCAAAGGTCACCGTTTCTCTTCCTCGTCTGTCTGATCGTGGGGAAAGAGGAGGACGGCAAGGCTGTCACGGTGCTGTCCCTCGAATAAAGCGCAGGAAGGAACGGCGAAAGTTGTGAGCTACAGGAGGCCACTTTAAAATACCCACAAAAGTCAACTGGAAACCGCAAGAGGTAAATGTTTACCTTTATACCCATAAATTATATAACGCCTGTTTAATCCTGTTTACTGACCTCGCTGCACTGTGATTACTCGATGTGAAAGGAAACCAAAGGCAAAATAGTATGACTTTCTTTGGAGCGAGCTTCAGAGTTTGCTGCTGTTTAATGAGGCAGTTTGGTATTTTGCTCAGGCTTTAAGTGACACTCCTCACAGGTCGCAGACTGTCCGTATGCAAACCAGACTTTGATTTGAGCAAACGTGGGTTTAGCGAGTAAAGGGATATGACTTTTCTTCAGCAGCTTCTTTTGATAAGTTGTGTTTTTACAGCTTGAGATCATTTTTCCGTGACAGTCAATCTCTGCCTTTTTCGCTCTTCTTGCGTCTACTGTAACACACCAAGGAGCTAACTGTGATCAAATGCATTTCCCTTAGCAGGTATGTGTTCTTGCTTTGAAACCGACTGCAGATTAATCCTCATATGGTCTTCATATCGGAGGCAGATATTTGAACTGATTCTCTCGGCACCTGTTACATGAGAAATGGCCTTAACATGTTCGAGGCTGCTTTGTACTTCTGAGGAACCTACTCCTGATATAAAACTGTCAGTATATTTCAACCTCCATGTTGGTGTAGAAACTCAGGCGTATCCTCATTTAGAGATAACGGCAGTCACGGTGATATTTCAGTGCGTGCATACAAGAGAGGTCAAGACAGCCGCAGCGAGGAAGGACATGGACCTTGACCAGATCAAAGGGAGTGTAGGCTGTTTAATGACAGGGGCTGTAAGGCAATTCAAGTCATGTAGTAGGGAGGATAAGCTGTCCGAAAAGACACATGCGCCCGTGTCTTAAGTTTCTGGTGCTTTTCTGAAATGGGAGACGTGCCAAGGCGAACACAGCGAGGCGGCCCCGGGGTCACCGGTTTCTTGGGCAGCGGACGAAGTGGTGCGAGTGGCAGAGCGGCTCTAAGCCAGCCGGACAAAGGAAGAAGTGCCGAAAGATTAACCAAATAAACAACCCAGAGAAAATAAACAGCAGACGTGGGATTTTGCTTGAGATGAAAAGAAACTGAGTTGGATGTTTTTCCATTTGTGACACGAAAAGAGGAGGGTCATTGAACTTTTTCGCCAGCCATTGAAAAAGGCATTATTATTCGGTATCTCCCTGTTCCCAGCACTAAGTGATGCATTTAAAATTGAAACTGAGCAGGGGCGACTGCTTTAGAGGAGCAGAGTTGGTTTTGAAGGGAAGATAAACGTGACCTAGTTGAGCATAACAGTAGGAGAGAGACTGTGAAGGAGAAACAGACGGAGCGCATGGCCCCCCTACGGTGCTGATTAACCCTGCCTTATGACACAACTGTCTGCATGAAAACATAACAGCTAGCGTTACAGATCACATGTTGCGGAGCGTCGTCTGAGACAGTAAGGCTTCAGCGTCGCTCATAGCCATTATTGCACTTCCTGGTTTTGGTTTTCAGTAGGAAATCATCAAATTTGGGATGTGGCATGGAAAACCTCTACAATTTTCTCCAACTATGGAACTCAAGACTCATATAAGCATCTCGCTCACATGGCAGGGGAGCCAAATTATGGTTTGAACTCTAGCATGGTTTAAAAAACGCTGACGTCTGCTCTATTGGAAGCGCTGCGATCGGAAAATAAAAGCCACATTAAAGAACACCAACAACGCTCAAGATAATACATGACCATTATGTGACCGCATGCTTATGGTTTCAGTCTGAGGTTCTTTTCTGAAAAATTTAAATGAATCTTTGTGTTGATGTCTTCTCTCCTCTCCTGCTGTGTTGCTTTGAGTAAAAAAAAATCAAGGAGCGCAAACTGATCTGAGGTCTTCCATTGTAAAGTATTTCCACGTTGTATTATAAGGAAACACACAACGGTAACTTACATCTGCCAGTCATATGTCTCAACGTGTAAAAAAGGGCGCATTGTGAGATGAGGCCAGAAGCAAATTTAGTACCCTTTTACAAAGAAAGGAAATGGGGAAAAAACTGTGAGGGAAAAGTGGAGAAAAGTAAAGCCAAAGTCTGAGAAAAAACACTAATCCTCCAACCCCCTGTTCCCAGTTTCCTCTGAGGCTGGGGCCTTCCAGGGCTCATTCAGCAACCGCTATACAATGTTTTCCTTCCCTTTAACAGATTACATCAGCACACTAGAGTCTATTCCTCTCAACTACAAACACTTGCAGTATCTAACAAAAGTGTCTTTAACTGTGGCTGCTGTGAGGGGCCTCGGTTTTCAAAGATAGACATATGTGAGAATACACACACACAAAAAAAGAAAAAAAAAAACCTGAGATAACGCAGGTCATTGCAAAAGGACTACTACAGATTACCTGCATGCATGTTTTGCAGAGGCATTGAAAATTCTCCTCTGTGAAACGCTGAATCCGCTAATCCAGCACGACCACATACAAGGCGCGCAAACATTTCAATAAACGCCTGAATGTGGGGTAATGAGGGATTAGCCATGGCTTTCATAAAGAAACGCAAGGTTATATGGGCTGTTTTAACCGTTAATAGCAGAAAAGAAAAATGGAACAAAGAAAACATATTGTAATCCAAAAAGCCAATGGGAAACGGGGACTGTGGATTATTTTGCAAGTCATGGGATCTCTCAAACTTTGCCTCACCAGTATAACTTAAGCTCATTTGATGGGTTAAAGATTCAGTTGTCACATGGTAGATTCTTTGGGGGAGAAACTGGCTCTGTGAGTAGCGAAACGATAAGCAGATCAACCACTCCTCAAAGGGATTACATCTAATTTCAGGGGGCAAAGGCTCAGCGAGGAGAACTAGTAAAAACTGAGAATACCAGGTGCACGGCCAAAGTTGGACTGGATGATCTCAAGTATGAAAAAGAACAACTCCTCTGGAACATTTTGGTGTCATAATATTGAAAAAGCCAAAGACATCACTATTTTGACACAAGGACCAGATGAAAGTCTGTGGGACAGCATCAACTTTATACCCAGTGTCACAAAATAGGCAGATTCCCCACATTTACTGTGCAGTAATAAAATATTTAGAAAAATTCAAATTAAATCTCAATCTCTGATCCGTCTATTCACAGACGAAAAACCCTCATACCAGCATTTTTTTTCTTTCTCCTAATGCCAATTCTAAAGTGAGAAAACTGCAAATCATGACCCAAAACTCTCAGCTCTGAGCAAAAGCTTCAATCAGTGATCAATAATTAATGGAGCGATATCAGCATCCGTTTGCTCCATGTGCACATTATAATTCACCCTGCCAACAGGCTGTTTAAGTGCTTGTGGATGACGATTGCTGCCTTTTCTTTAAGCCCCATTAAGCAGTTTTGCGAGGAAACATTTATTTCTTTGCCAAACACCCGCTTTGGGGATCAAAGTCGCAGTTTTAGTGATATTGCACTTTTTGTTCTGCACGCTGTGTGGCCTCCGGTTCAAGGTTTAAAGGACAACACTGTTGGAAAACACACTTCACACACATTAAGTAGACTGTCTTATTATTATAAATTGACTTAAGACCTTTTGGCTGACCAGCGACTGACATTTCTGTAAGCTTTTCTTTGTTGGATATTTCATCGCCATTTGAGGTGGGTTTCTTTTTTCCCCCCCTTTTTTTGTTCAAATAATGGCAGGATTGTTTGTAGACGTTCCAGAAAATGAATGAATCTCATTTCTCCACGTGGTACAGGCTGGTACCTGAGATACCCCGGGAGAACCCTTTGGATTTGATGAGTAATTAATGCGGACGTTAACAAAGACAAGATATTTCAACCTACTTCTCAAATAAAAATATGACACGATCTCTTTAACTTCATACATCTTTTCAGCTGCTTTCATCATTCATGCTCTCTTAGATCACTGTCACTCCAGAGACAATGACTCCGACGGGTGAAAGGGTGGCTATAAGCTTTCCCAGACCCGACCTCAGCCGAGGACTATGTGTTTATGAGGTGCTTTTGAAATGTGATGATGTCACACGCCGGCTGTGAAAACATGTTAGGCGGCCGCTCCATTGGCCCTAATGAGAATATTAGCAATGAGCACAGAGCAGCGAGGAAATGGGCTGCGGCGTGGATCTGAGTGTGTGGCCTGTTATCACCCCCCCACCCCCTTCTGAGATACGATATCAGACATGGGTGGTACCGGACGCCTCACAAGCCACCTCAAGACACTCTGTGAGCAAACTGAATGAAATACCACACTCACTCTGCAACACTCAGTAATAATTTGTTAGCGGCTGATGCAAAGCTACAAACAAAATATCACCTGAAAGAGGCACTCCACCTGCTTTTGTGCAAAGATAAAGCACCATCCAAGCACTTACCTTTCCTTCAAATATATAATAGTGTTTTCTATCCTCATGCCTGTTATATCTGTAAACATTATTGAGCTCATTGATGTGGAGCTCTGCAAAAATAAGAGAAACATGTGCAAAGTATTTTTTATATTTTGTTATCACTTGTGATTGAAATAAACAGCAGGTGGGGAAGCTGACCGTAAGTCGGCCTTGAGGAAAAAAAAGTGACTTCTTTCCCGTCTTATAAACAGCACAGTATGGTTCGTGTTGGATACATATCAGAAGCACAGTAGGTACATGTATTTATTTAAAGGGTCTTGTAAATCAGACAGGCTCAAGAGGATTATATCAATGATCACAGATAGATAGAGTTTACATTTAACAGCAATATTTAGCTTTGCTCTATTTAGAATTCAGCGAGTGAGGCACATTAGCAGTGACAATTGTTTATCTTCCAGTGACTCTGACACATCAATGAGAAGAGACTGTTTCACATCCACTTTGATCTTTTAAATTCATAGCATGTAGTCTCGAGCACTGTTCGGTTGTGATTATTTTTATAAAGGGAAGCATGAGGATAACATAATCATTGCAGAACATGCCTATGATTTAATCCTGTCCGAATCTTCAATTACTTTCATAAACGTGGCTCCAGCGAGAAGAAATCATAACTTTGTGTCAGTTTTTAAATGTAGATGTACCTTCTCTGGTTTGCTGTCTTTTTCATCAGTTTAGTGGTTTTTATCACTATTGTATTTTGTTTTGTTTTTTTTTCCTTTTCATCCCACATCCATTTTATATGTAGTCTCTACTCTGCACTTAAACAACATATATTTCAAAGAAGGAAATTAAAACAGCCAAAAGCTTTTTTACCGGCCCCTTATTTTCATTCCATTTTCATTTTCTTAACATATTATGTCAGTGGGAAAGCCGATCCCAGATTTTACACAACACACACAATCATATTTCTGTCTTTAGTGCATCAAATAGTTGTGAACACATATGCCACAAAGAGACACTATATCTGTAAACTACTATAGTGTCTCCCTGTCCACCTGCAAAGTCCTCATCTTTTACAATGTACTTTGTGTTTTTCCATGAATGGTTATAATATTTTCAACTTGTTTAATTTCACACAGACACAAAGTCAAACTCATTTATTTTACACCTGACTGAGTTGTTTTTGTATCAGTGTGCCTACTAGTGATAATCACCTACCACAGCTGTTTAGATTAGATTAGGCAAAGGCAAATTACCAGGTAGCTAAAGGCAGATGTACGTTGGGGTAGCAGCTATACTTGTAGTACATAACCTCAAAGTATGAGGGCACATCCTTCCAGATTCTGCACCCATTTGTTTCTAATATGTTTTCCGGTGAGAATCTGTGAAATGATAAATGCTTTTCCTAAAACTGACATTTTTATGAAGTACATTTTAAACAGTAGGTCTTTTGCTGGGCTGTACATGTTCTTCCCACTCCAAGAGGGGTGTGAGTTAAAAATGACCACCGGGGGAATATATAACCGATTCACTGCTCCCATCTTGATGGTGTTGGACACAGAATGTAGAGTTCCTGTAGTAAAAACTAATTTTCACACCTTGTCAGCACAAAAAAAAAGAATATCTACAAAAACAGGGTTTAGTCTGAGCTATGATGGGTCATTGTCTGGTCGCACAGAGACCAGTGAAGCATTGAGCTTCTTCACTGTAGGGTTAAAAAAGAGTCACCACACATTGTTGTACAAAGAATATATAAGATTACTGCATGACTCCCCCATTATTACCCCAATTATCACTCATATAACATTTTACAGCATTTCAAGATTTATGCAAATGGTGATAAATATAAGAAAAGACTGCCGTGCTCTGGTGATCTTGTTAAAAGCCACCAAGCATGACCCATGAACCACACACTTTGAGACCATATGGAGCTTCCCCCACAACAGACCCTTTTTACTCTGGGGGATTAGGACCTTTCCTATCACACAAGCCTACTGGAGGAAAACCAAAGAGGCAATAGAGTTCCCCGCCAATCTAATCAAAGGGGAAATTAAAGACTATTCCTGTTTTTGTGGTGATTTATTTTAAAGTCAGATGAGGAGGACAAAACAATGGAAGCAAGATGTTGATTTTCCCACATTCTGTCAAAATTCAAACTTTCTCAGGATCAATCTATGCAAAAGGTGAAACTTACTTTTTTTCTGTGCTTTTTTGCTCACCAGCGCAGTATACATGCTCACCCTTACACCTCGATCAAATTCCAAACTCTTTACACACTCACAAACATGTTATGAAACACTCTCACACTGAGAGAACTAGAAATTCGCTCGTATGGGCAAGCTGCCCAGCAACCCTGCTCGCAGCACTATGGAGCGAGTAGATCATCTGTCTTTGAGCTGTTGTTCACCTCCCTAAAGAGAGATCCAACTATGAGTGGCTTGGGACTCAACACCAGTGCAAAATGAAGACTGTCAAAAGCCCCCGAAATAGCCAAAATGAACAGGGATATAAGTCATTTATTATTTCTGCCGTTGCCATTGTTTAAATTGTACTGCGTATTGACTACAAGGCAGAAAAAGCTTCTTCCCTCCTTTGCCATTACAAAGTTTTCTCCCCTTCTTCTTAAGAAATAAATAATGAAATAAAGTATGTATGATATTGAACATGGAAATCAAGCTGTGAGGAAATGTTCATTGTATTGACTGAACCAACATCTACATCTTGGAGCATGTGAAGTTTGTGTTCCAGGGGCCGTTAAAAAGCTCAAAGATTTCCAGATCTTTGTAAGCCAAGGAGAAACCTGAAACCATGAAGGCTTGTGGGGGAAGAAGAATAACAGAAGGCCTTGGTAGAAAAGCATTGGGAAGAAAGCAGCCGTTTTCATGCTTTACCGAATTTCAGATGAGATTTAAAAACATCAAAGAGGAATTTAAAACATCATATGCACACCTACTAGGAGGGCCATTACGAGCGTCGGCTACAGTGAATGTGTGAGTTTTCTTTAGAGTGCCACTTACCTAAGCTTTATTTGTGAACTCAACCGGCTAGGAAAGTTTTCTCTTAAAAAGTAAACGGTTATGTAATAATATGAGTACAGTAAAGGGTGTAGTAATTGAAAAAATTATTCAGCTGAGTTAGTTTCCACAAAAAAAAAAAAAAAAAAAACTACTACTCAGATTCACAACCGCCGCTTGCTCCAAAGCTTGAGGACTTGCCATTGCTCTGAAATAATAATATGGTAGCCGTCCTGTTAGATGGTCTAATAAGTGCACAAAAATCGGTCTGTTTTCTGCAGGCTGCAGACACAAAGCACACCACTGTGCATGACACATCTTCATCGACATGATGAGTGGGCGAGCCATTGGGAATATTTAGCCACTGTCAGTAGGTGTTAGCAGTGATTGAAACATGAAGCCGTGGAGAAAGACTGACAGGTGTGGACCCCACGGTCAATGTGTGTGGGGGTATTGTTGAAAAAGCTATCTCAGTGAGAGTATTTGAAACGCGCTATGTGTTTGTATGTGTTTGTCTGGCTTCTGACAAGTGAGAGCTGCACAGCCAAATACCTGCAATGCATAAATTCAACAATTATAATTTGTCAGTGCATGATACTTTATTTAATAAAATTATTGCAGCAATTCGCTTAAACTTTCAAGATTTCAAAATTTTTTTTTTTTTTGGGGGGGATTGAGTATTTCAGCAAAAACAGTTTGGTTGTCAAGGGAACAGGTATGCAGTGTTGTTATTTTAACATCTTAGTTGGCAGTCACAGAGAGGTCTGCTTTGACTGATCCTGCTGAGATAATAGGAAGAAGTCTTTGATTTGAGGTAATTCCAGGTAATAGTTTCCAGAGAGAGCCATTCAGCACTGAGGAATGCAAACTAATCTGGTCACATTGGTTCTGCTGAAGCTCTTAGAAGACCCCGCAGGGTCGTCACCCTCATAATACCAGCCCACATTTACGTCCCTCCTCAATAGAAAGTTAAAGGAAGAGGAATAAAAGGAGGACGGAAAGAGGGAGGGGCTCACACATCATCAAGTGAACCGTAGCTACTGTTCACATGTGCAATGAATGCATTGAACAGTGCCACAATCTGCAGGTGTGAGTTACTGACTGGCCAAACTGAAAATGAAGATTAAATCAGTGGACAGCATTTTCTTTATATTGAGTTAAAAGATGAGCTTGAAAAACACGTAAAAAGGCTACAACTTTTATGGACAAATTTCTTTTAAAGTTTTCTTTCTTTTTTAAAATCTTGAAGTGAATAAGAAGTATTTGAAATGTTGCCCCTCCAAAGAAATGGGGAAGACAACACCTCAGCTGCCAGAGCCCTTCTGTAGTGGTCTAAGCCAACAAATTAAGAATGCCTGGCGTACTTTGTGAAATCCTGTTAAGGATACTGTTGATGGGCAGGGACTTTGTCACTGTGCAGACAATGGCTTCACTCTCTGCACCCGGGGTCATTTTCATTAATTAAGCAACGTGGCGCTCAAAAGCTAATCCAATCACATAACAGTCTTTTCTCACGGTTCCAGGCCTGGCTTCTGGATGACTTTGGTGGACCTGCTGCTTGACACCACAAGCGACACAACAATGTGCACTGCCAAACAGAGCCGGGACAGAGGATGGGGATCTGGAGAGAGCAAAGGAGGCAACGGAAATAACAAACCACCCATACATAAACCAACAAAGCCACGGCTCAACAGTCAACTAAATTCACTGCAGTATGTCAAGATTATATTCAGTGCTTCACGGCGCTGACTCCGAACAAAGGGTGAAAGAACAAACAGCTCTTTTCCTGTATTCCTGTTTTCTTGGTCCATTATATGTTGACAGCAGGTGATATGAGTCACAGGATTCACAGATACTGACCTTTCTCTCCCCCTTCGGTTTCTGCTAGAGTCATTTAGACGTCCAGGCGTCCGTTTGGGTAAGTCAATTTGTTTGCCATCTTCAGCACTGTGGCTTCATTTGTAAAGAACAAATGCTCTGTGTATGGCCTGGTTTACAGCCACTGTGAGCAATTAAAGGTTCACCCAAAAGGTCAATCAGTTGAACATTTGCAACCTCTTTTAAAAGACGTTATTATAGTTTAGTACTTTTATTTGTATTTAACTAAAGCTATATGATCACTGATTGTTGAGATTTAAAATGTAGCCCTGTGAAACTTAAGTGCCTCCTTGTTCATTATATTGTCTTAAACTATCCAGATATAAATGCCAAAATTTCCTCTAAACACTATAAGACAAGAGCATTTAAAACATTAAAAAGACCAAGACTGTGCCAGACATTGATCTGAAAATGACCAATTAACATTTTTGTCAGTTTTCCTGAATGTCAGAGCTGAGAAAAGTAGTTTCTACTCACTTTGTCTGTCAGCCTTTTAGCGGTTTCTCTTTTGAAGGCCATGCTTCAATTCTCTGCTTCATGTTATGTGCCAATAGACCAAACACTGCTAACAGTTTGACATATCTTTTTAGACAAAGAGCCACAGGCCTCCTCGGGCTAATGAATATAGCAGATCACACGAGACCCAGATGAAAAGACAGAAGTAGAACTGGAGAAAGCAGCAGGGCTTGAAGACTTGGGGAGAAACCCCAGCAATGTTGTGTTTTTTCTTCTTCCCATTAGAAGAAAACCTGATTTGATTGAGAATCCTGTGTGACTATGTCTGTGATTTACTCATGTTTCAGGCCATGCTGAGTTGCTGACCATACTGTTGGCCATCCTCTGACCCTTGACCTTTGGCCTTTCCCATCCTGATGATCTGTGGCCAGACAAGAACAGAAAGAGTTATGTGATTTATATTCTGGTGACTCAAAAGACAACTTAATGCCTTTGGCTTTTGAATTATATCTAAATCTGTTTGCGTTCATTCAGTGAATGCTGAATGCTGAAAATATGCTGATACACTGACTTCACTTCATTTTGTAGTGTTATCTTTTCATAACTAGTTCACCATGAGACAAATTAACATTGCTTAAATTTGCATTCAAACTACAACCAGTTAAATCTACATTTGTGAAAACTGTATCTATAGATCAATCATTTATAAGGAATTTTAGTTTGGATGACAGCAGTGATGAAGGATGCATGTGTTTTCAATCAGGGGAACAACTGCAGGATTAAGCCAAGGGACTCCCCTAGACCGAGTCAATGAAGGGAGATCTTCCATCTAACGGCCCTATTTTTACAACTGTCGGCTTCAGATTAGTGCAGCTGTCAGACGACATGCTGGTGTTGATGGAATTCCTGCTGAAGCTGGCAACCCGAGTGTGCTGCTCTCGCCCGGTCAGCTACTCCCACCTGGGCATTATGCAACCCTGAGCTGAGACAGCTGCCCAGAGAAACCACCGAGAAACCACCTTGCCAACCCAAATCAGTCGGCTGCTGGAGGTGTGCATGATTGCCCACAACACTTTCTCGTTTTCGGCTTAAAATAGGAGGGGGGGGAAAATCAGCCATGGGAACTATTGGATTTCATAGCATGGGCAGTGTGGGATTGGGTGGACCTTCACCTCAGAACCAAACAAGTCCTCATTCATGCCAGCTACTAAAATCACATTCTTCAGTTTCACATGGTAGACATTCAATGCCTTGGTAAGGAATGTGAGACATCCCTGATATTTTGTTGATAACAAATTATGCAGCGTAATTTCTCTCTTGTGCAAAACAGCCTTAATCTCATCCAAGAAAATGTTTAGTTTATTGTTATAAATGGATTCTTAATTTTTTCCAGAAAAGAAAATGTGCTCCTACATCTGATGAGCTCTGAAAGGTAATTGAGCTTCAGGACAGGGAGGGAAACTCCAGTGATGTGTAATATGAGAAACTGCACAAAGCACAACTGAAATCAATTACGAATGATACCATAGAAAATATGTGCTGGAGATATATTATATCTTACCCACAGTAAATGCACCACCTTTCAGTTATACTGTAGTCCTGCAGTCTGCCTGGTGCATCCTGCAGATAAGGATAACAGTATGCAAACCTCACTGCAGCTCACTCTGCAAAAGAGATAAAATGACACTGATAGGTTGGCACAGACGTGAGTAATTATACATTTTGAAATATGCATATTTGTATGTGTGGCAACGATTGAGTAAAAAGATGGGAGGGTGACTTTTACAGAGCAACGAGAGGAATGTGCAGAAGCTTAGACGGCAGCATCCCTTCGTTTGGCTACTGGCACTCCAGGGCAATCTTGGAAAAATATTGTTCTCCAGTCTAGCCAGACTTCAGCAGACTGCTGGACTAACTCAATGTGACATCCACTTCTAATGCACACACAACACACCAATGTAAAGACCACTCTTTTTCAGACAAACACACACACATACTCAAAAAAAGTCTCAAGACCAGTAGAGCAAGCCCACTGTTCACTGAACCACTGGGGACTCTGCAGGAACACAGAGGTGAGGGGGGCTGCAGACCTTTCCTTCTCCGTTACGTCCCCGAGGAGTCCTCTGCTACTTCCATTTCACAAACAACCTAAGGACCATCGCGCAAGATGCGGGAAGTGGAGGAGCCACGGAGAGGGCCCGCTTCCAAAACAGAGAAACAGATATAAGCTTGAGCCTGGCAAGAGACCGGGTTTATATCTGAGTGAGTGACCCCTGACAAGAGGAAAAGGGAGAAAAGCTCTTAGTGAGATGGGATCACTGAAAATGGAGATGTCATGTTGAATGGACTGGAAAAAGTACCTGCCCAGAAAAAAATGACTGCATTATTATTATTGCAATGTGCAACACCCAAACCAAACAAATACATGTGATACATATGATTGCTTGTAGTTGGAAGACAACTTGCATTCATTCACTCCCAATTACATTCAAAGGTGTTTTCCCCTTCAAGTAGTGTTTAGTCTACTTAACCAAACAATAAATGACAGACAGATATGCATTTAAAATGTATTCTACCCACAAGCTATTCTTTAAGTTGCATAGACCTCTGTGGTGCAATAATGAAATGGGCTGTGCCTACAGGCCAGTCTCAAAGGGCTCAGGAGATACAAGGGGGTTATGTGATACCCAATCAGAGCAGAGCCATAACACACAAGCTTGTAGAGAAAGATGAGAAGCAGCTGCTTACTGCTGGCTACTTGCTGGGCCTCAGTTCACCCCAGCAAAACCCCTCACAGTTATGCAGATGAGAAAGTGAAAAGGAACAAAAAGGTCCATCAACTTTATCCGCATTAGGCATTCCAAGTTTTCTGTGCAGATAAAGCCATTTTTGGTGAAGCGTACACAAGAAACAAAATCCCCTGAAAGCCGTCATCCAAAAATGACACTGTTACCATTTCTGTCATAATACAATCACCTCTGGCCAAAGAGTAAAAAGCTGATGGCTGTCAACATACAAAGACAAGGCTGTGTGATGTTCTCACTATTGTGTATGTCAGTGCTGCTGATCACATATCACAGTGTTTTTATTGTAACATGACTATAAAAGCATCTATCAGGTTTGATGCAGCATCTTTGTGTATCCTCTCAGGGATTACTATTAGCCTTGTTATGAAGGAACATAAGGTTTAGCAGCTATTGTGTTGCATCTGTTCTGCTTTCCAATGTGCACAGACAGATAAAAGAAAACTACAGACCAGAAGGAATCGCAGCGAACAAATAACAACAAATGAAACCACAACAAAGACAGTATTTAAGATAACCTATCACCATCAATTCATGTAAACTGTGGGCTGCAAACTATGGGATGTCTTGGTGATATGATAAACTACAATTCATTCAGCACAACAGACAGATTCAGCCCGAATCATTGTTCACTCACATTTTCACATCAATCCAATCAAGATATCTGAAGCATAAGATTGCCTTGCAGTAGACGGCGTAAGAATAACAATCAGCATCCAATGAACTCCAGAATTAGTCAGATTTGCTTCAGTGTAGTCCCACAGTCCGGCTGTCTTGTCTCTGTCAGAGGGACATTTTAACCCTGCAGCCCTCCACAAGAGACATTCAATAATGTTGAAAAAAACCCCACTGTGGGTCGGCTGGTGCTTCCAACAGCTGTGATTTGCAAAATTGACTCTCTGTCTCTCTCCCTCAGTTTCTTTCATCTTTCCTCATGTTGTCTCTCCCTCCCTCTCTCTCCGCCCCTATATTTTCCTTTTCAGTCTACAACTTCATTTCATCCCAGGCCACAAGTGAATGGAGCAGGAGGCATGTTCACTTTTCATCTGATTCATTTTAACTGGCTTTATTTAGACACCTCTCATTTCCTTTTCTCAGTCTTGTAAGGGCAGACATCCCGCATCCCATAATCCCCCAATGCAGCCCTCCACTGACCTTCGTGAGGGGACGCGCCGCAGCGTTGACCGCGCACCCGGTGCCCGGGGCAGGAGTGAGGAGGCTGCATGTTGTTAGGCTGCTTTTCATCTGTTTAGACAGACACTTAATATTACCTTTTATCCCCGGTCTTACCCCTTAAAGTTGAGCGGATATTATTTGTTTTATGTGTGGGAGATAGCTGAAGGCTGCGCTGTCCTTCTTTGACCTGACGTGCCGCTATCATCTGTCCGCCGGCTCAAGACAATTTGGACTCAAAAACGTGGAACCGGTTAACTGGCACAGGTAAATATGGCCGCGCGATGTGATGACTTTGGGAGAAATTCATGAAAAAGGAAATACGGTCGACTCTCTTAAAGGAATACATATGGTGTGTATAATCTGGCAGCAATCACTTACATCGCATGCACACAGCACCTACTCTCCATGTTTGCATTGGAGTTCACGCAGTCCGCTGCTCATTTTCCACACCAAACCCAAACACACTGTGGTGACAGTCTCATAAAACATGAAAGAGGAACCAATTAAAACCAATCTGTTGTGTATGAACGAAATCAGCACATTTAGTCATGGTCCCGCTGTTATCTTAAGAGTAATGAGCAGGCGAGTTTAAAAAGAGAAAACGTGTTTTGCTTAATGCTCGGTGTTCGTCTTGAAATAAATAAGGGGGAATTTTGAATTGATTTCCTTATTTTTCCCGTTCCTCCAAAAAAGCAATTATGCACAAATGAAGTTTAAACTTGTATTTTCCATTTTAAAAGAACATTATGCCTCTCTGCGTTTACACTCGCTTTCACATTTCATTGCGGCACATGACAGTGGCTGATGGATTGGGCTTTTGGTGGCTGAAAGTGCTCACGAGGAGATTGCTACCAGATGAAAAGGTCTTAGAGTGCAAACGGGGCGGTTTTGAATAAAGCTATAACTCTACACTCGGAGCGTTATCATGGCCCGCACTAAATAAAGAACACCAGTATGACATGGACAGAAACAAAACTTAATTTGCTACAAATGGTCAGATAATGACAATTTTGAGTAAAAACACTGAATATTAGATAAAGGTCTTCTGTATGCCAAGAGCAACATATTTTGTGGTACTGGAGGTATTCTGAGGTTAACCATTTTCAAAGACAACTGAAAAATAAATTAAAAGAACTCTATGTTGTTTTTAACTGGTTGTGAAACAGTCTCAGAATAATACAGATCTCTTTATATATTCTACATAAAACAACAAGACCAACAGCAAGAAGACTGCCTTTTTCTATTTCCATCAGTTACTCGTAATTCCTGTAACCAGTGGATTTTTGAAGGTTCATCTCCTCCCAGCAAAACAATGATGTTGCGTTGTTGCTTTTGTCCACAGGGACCGCCAAAATCAACACAAAATAAACTGTTCCCTCGTGCTGCTTTAACTCTAAGTTTTGCAAAAATGTCTCTTGGCTGCCATTTAGTCTTGTTTGTTGACTGATTAAGTCTGACAGGGGAGGCACAAGTTTGTAAGTGTAGAGAAAAAGCATTTTACATAATTTCATTGGGTTTTTTTTTACCCCCACTAGGATCAGCTGTGGTAGAAATTCATTCTTGTTAGGTGTACTGGATTAAAAAAATAATAAAAAACCGAATTGCTTTTTTATTGTCTTGTAAAAAAACAGATTTGGAAGAATAAGTGTGATACCAGAATTTGTGCATTCATTTAAGTGTACTGCAGTTTGGTGGAAAAACAATTTAATTCCTCATCTTCATGTGATGGTTTGCGTAACTTATTTTGCTGATGCCTCTCCGTCATAAAGAAAACGATTGGTCATTTTGAGATATTGCTCCATTCCTTTATAAACTAAAGGGACTTTTCAGCAACAGAAGATTTGCTCGCCTATGAACAGAGAATATGAGATACATAGTATGCCATGAACTTTAAAAACACTTGTCTAAAAAGTCTTGAAAGCATAAACCCTCTCCTTCAAAGACAGATCCTGACAGAATAAAATATATTTTGCTTCACTGCCTCAAGATTTCATCTTTGTTCTGTAGCGAAAGGAGGAAGTGAGCAAGTGATTCAATAAAATCAAACTGTAATCTTGCAATTTTTTGGTAACAAAAGGAAGACTCGCAAATGCCCGTTATAAAATAACTTAGCAATGTAACCATTCAGCAGATTTCAAACCTCCGTGGCTTTGAAAAATATAGGTTTCAAATCTTGGCCATCTAATTATACTGAATGTACTTGTCTTACGAGAGGAAGATGCAAAAAGGAAACAAAAAAAAAAACAACAACAACAATAAAACACCCTGTCTATCTGTTCGGATTTTATGTTAGCTTCTTTGAATGTGAAGTGACAAATTGAAAGTCCAAAACCCTTTATAAAGACACAACTAATGCAATCCAGATGTTCTTTTCTTCAATTGAGGGAAAAATATGTGTACAGTCCCCTTAATCCGCTTAATATGTAAAATTTCAAACAGTTATGAAAATATTTTCCCTCTGAATATCCTCCAGATGAGCCAGCATGTTGAGCTGTCTAGTTCTCTTTCCTTCTTTGTCTGTCAATATTTCCCAGATGACAGTGCAGACTTCCTGATAGATCAGACTGTTGTTTTCATAAGAAGAGCTGGAGCGCTTTTACTTACGATGACTCTCTGAAGCATAAACATGGTTTGAAAATGTGTAAT
Organism: Amniataba percoides; assembly: GCA_037176925.1. Classification (NCBI taxonomy): domain Eukaryota; kingdom Metazoa; phylum Chordata; class Actinopteri; order Centrarchiformes; family Terapontidae; genus Amniataba; species Amniataba percoides. The sequence continues at coordinate 5,717,440 of JBAJHX010000049.1, read as the reverse complement.
CCCCTCCCTCCTCAGACATCTGATAACCTGTACAAAGACGAGGTCAGTTGCAAATCAGGACTCTGATTCGATTTTTACAAATTATCAATTTAATTGTCAGCTGCATTTCCTACTTTTTCAATTTGTCCACTACGCTCCCATTTTCAGGAGAGTTTGGTCTGAGGAAGTGATGTTAAATCTGTGGAATTTCACTCCCAGGTCAGTGACCTCCTGCCAGGCTCATGTCTGCTCCATCAGCCCTCAGCGTGCAGTGATTGATGTGACCTACGCTGCAGCATGCAGTCATATTGCCTGGGCAGTTCAAATGTCAGGCTTCTGACTCAGTAGCAACCAGCACCCACACCGAGTCTGTAACTTAACTAAACCAACAGAACCATCCGGCAGTCACACACATGGAAAAAAAAATCCCAGCAGGTCGGATGTGACACCTGGCTGGGAGCTGGTTGCCGCTCTGCCTCTGAAGTGTCGGGGTCGCCCTGTCATCCAAAGAGGGGAGCAGCGCTTTGTTGCCTTTCAAAGTCTTAGATGCCTGGCCCCTCCACGACCAGACAGAGAGAGAGAGAGCCGGCCTGGCGCTGGAGCCTTGGCAGTCAGAAAGATCTGTGGTGTGGCCCCTCCTTTTCACTGGGCTGGGATAAGCCAGGGAGTGTGGCGCCTCTGAGGTTAGTGGGCTGCCTCATCGAGACACCAGCTCCATCATGAGCCTATTTTTATTCCATTTTCTCGCTTTCTTTTTTTCCCCCCCTTCTCTACTAGTCAGACCTCTCCTGCTCTTTTTTTCTACTCTTCAGTTTTGCTTTCTCTGTCTATCTCTTTACCGCTGTCCTCTTCTTCAGTGGTGTTGAGATGTGTTTTAGCCTGTATGCATGACAGAGGAAAATGAAAAAACCTACACCGCTTGGTTTCTGGTTTGGATCCCAATATTCACTTGCTTTTTTTCCCCCCCTTTCTGTCTTCTGTATTTATTTTGCACAGACACTTGCCAAGATGGCAAGAGCTCCCTGTTACTGGTTTGGCAGTACCCAAGCAGTGTATATATTCAAAGTGCTTTAACCCTTATGGACAAAAGCCATTTATCTCTATCTACAATGGTGTCATTGTAAACCAAAAAACTGTCCAGTTTCTCCTGTTTGTCTCCATCAAACTTTGATTTAATCTGAACATGTAACCTCTTCCACAGAGTCGCGCTGAGAAGCATAATTAACATGCAGGTTGCTATCTTCCTCTCGCTGGGCCAAGAATGAACAAGAAAAGAAAGCCCTGAGAAAGATTGAACGGCCTTTGTTGGTATTCCAATGCCCTAAATGTCAGGATTGTACATTTGAGGGAAAGGATCACTGTATTTAACCAGCTAATCCAACATGTTGAGTCAATTCACGTACAATGTAGTTATGCTGGCGCGTTAGCAGGGGGTCCTCAGCTTTCAGGGAAGGAGTTTACCATCATAAAGCAGCTGTCCCACATCAACAGTCCCTACAGACACAGACAGTGCCGTGTTTGTGCCATAAGCCATTCTATACAAGCACATTGTGACAAACCCTCCGGCATTTTTTAACAGCCTGGCAACAGCAAGCTCGCAGACTGAAAAGGGTCTAGACTGGTCCTCTAAAGAGACCATCGCTTCACATTAGCACTGCGGGTTTAAAAAAACAACACTGCAACAAGGATACTGATGCACTTGTAAATAAAACCTTAATTAGGGCAGGTTACTAGAAGTTTGCAATAAACTGTAATTACTGTAAGACATATGAGGGTAAAAAATGGGGGGTATGACCACAATTATTAAAGTCCCAAACAGTGCTTAAAGTCTGAAACTATTTACATTTCTTTCGTACTTGAGACAGAAAAGATTTTTATTTTTAATATAAAAGGCAAAGTCAAAGTCAGAAGGTCCTTGGCAGGAGATAAAGGAATTATTTGATTTATTTAAACCCAATCTGCTTTCCTCTCAGCATCACCCATCACTCTGCTAACAACCATAGCTAAATGAGCTCTGTATCTCAAAAAAAGGAGTTCACACACAAAGTATTCTATGAGCTATCCTGGCTGAGTTGAATTCATTTGAATAATTTACTTTGCAGAATAGCATGAATATGGGGGGGGAATGGTTGATCCATCAATCTAGTCTGACACTCAGCTTTAGAGGAACACTGTCTCCCCTCTGTTCTTTGTTTTCGTATATCTAATGAGCTAAGAAATAAAAAACAAAGGTAGCCAGTTAAATAATAAAGTGTTCTTTGGTGAGCCTGGAAAGGATTTGAAAACCCTGAATTAGTTTGGTGCTGTATGAGCAAGCAATTTCCTCTCCCTCATCCACAGAGCACACCACTGCCACGGTGTTCATTTCCACTGGCTTCCTTCAGTGGGCCACATCTGAAGATTCTCCGACTTAAGCAGGGATTGGAAACTAACCTACTGTCCAGCGTGAACACAGCTATGTGAGCATATCATGCCACTCTTTCCAGTCAGAGCGCTCTGACGTCACACTGTTAATCCCTTTCACCATACCACCCAAGCCTCGGGGAGACCACACCAAATCCTGCACTCACCCCTTTGAACAGAGGAGCAAAGACCACTGGGATCGAATTAATGAGGCTTATTACATACTGTAAACCAGTAATGAACTTCGCAGAAGGCAAAGCACTAAGAGCAGCACCAGTAAAGGAGAGGTCGTGTCGCAACCGCTGCAGCTGTTTGCCAGTTAGGAGAGCTCATGAAAGAAAAACTCTCCTATACAATCACAAAAAAGAGTTATGACTCACAGGCTGCAGATCTCCAGGAGAGAAGGAAGACTATGTCCCCAAGGACAAGTGGACTTGTTTGCAAAAAATGAAGCCTTGATTCAGCAGCCCCTTTGATAAAATCTCCTGTTTTGTATTTTTCAGCCCATTTACCAAAGTCACGTGTACTTGATATAACAGCACTTTTTCCCCCTCACATTGAAGGCCTTCATTGGTTTCCATGAAAATCAATTAGCCTCTTGAAACCTCCTCAAGGTGTGTAATCCATCCAAGTCTGCAGTCTTTATAACGGTGCTTTAATTCAGATAGATCTGAAAACTTTACAATGCATTGAACCAGTTCCTGTGCAATGGTCATTTATTATGTAGCCTTAACTGAACTGTAATTGATTACAAAACTTAAACAAGAGTTTCAAGAGTGTAAGGGTAATTGATCTTCATGCTGAAACAAATGGAGAATGGCTGCCTGGAATGATAGTCATAGAAAATTGCCACTAATATTTTAAAAAGTGTGAAGGACATGTAGTTAAGAAGCTAAAACTAGGAAACCTATTGGTGAGGTCATTTAACTCGCTCTTTCAGTCAAACACGAAAAGAATAAGAGTTTATGGGAAATTAGCTCACTCACTCTAGAGAAAAGACTGACCTACTTCAATGTGGTTTAAAATAAATCAGATGAGTATTTCAAAATTGGCGATTTCAACAAAGCACGGGTGCTCCAAATGGTAGCCCTGCTCCAACAGATGAGGCCGTCTAGAAAATAACAAATGACCTAAGTGCTTAAAATGGTCTGGTCCCGAGAGCTGCAGCGCCAACTTTGCAGCACTTGCCACAGCTACACAAAATATCCACTGGGACCGTTTTTGTAAGTACTTCTTTCCTCATATACTTACACCGATAATCATGGCCTGTGACCTAAAGGACATCATTCCTCATTTCCCTTCATGCAGAGCCCGAGCCAAACCAGGATGCGGACAGTGAAAAATCCTGAAGGAGTCCCCCCCCCATTGGCCCAAGTCTGACAGAACTTAAGAGCCGAGTGTGTTGTTGCACTGGGTGAATGAAAATTTTACCACTCTCGCTTGTTCACTCTCTGCTGGCCACTAGGAGACATCTGACGTCTACAGACATTACAGTGAATTTAATAAAGTGTGCGTGGTGCCTTGCATCAACATAACCTAATTTCCTTCAGTAAGCTCCCATCTTTAAGTACTTCTCCTGTCATATAATATCATTAGCAGACCAGTTTTTATGACTTCACCTCTGTCATAAGCACACAGAGAATGATTAGGTCAATTAAATCATGGATTGCTTTCAGATCCCGTCAGTCTCCGAGTATGGATCTGCTGTGATTGAAGAATTGTCTCTAATATGTCCGGGCCAAAAAAACCTTTCTTAGCTTGTGTGCTTTGGCCTCATCTTGATGCACCCCTCTCCTACTGCACAAACACCGGCCAAATCCCGCAGCTCCATCCCACCTTCCCAGACTGGGAAAAGAACACACTGGCACGCAAACCGTCGCTCGATTCACTTCTCTCATCCCCAAAGAAAACATTGTTTTTCTTTATGTTTTACAGTCACTTTTAAATGTATCACATAAATATTATTTCACTTTTGAAGCCAAATGAAAGTCTAATAGAGGGGATATTTCACTATAATTCTTAAATACATGTCATAGATTATTTAATTGCCTTAACAACAAAAGGGAAACTTGCACATTGTCTAACTATGCAAATAATTACTTTTGATTTTACAACCTAAATTCATGAGTCTGACATGAGTAAACAGTGCAGCCCTTAGACTCAAAGTACTATTTGGGGGTGGTTAAAAGGTTGCAGCACCATTGCAGATTTGTGCTTGAGTTTTAGGGGAAAAAAATGTATTTTGCTAAGTTAATTTAACTTATCGCTTCTTATTACTAAGTGGAGAATTTTTGTCAATAACCAGACCCAACAGCAGAATTCAGTTTAACAAAAAGGATTGAACTATCATCATCGTATCTCCTTTGTTTTGCAGCCAAAGGTGAATAAGCAGAGACAAAAGAATCGTGACTTTTTAACTATTTCACCAAAAATGTAGTTTTTCAAGCAGACTCCCATCAGCCCAAGGAAAGCGCCCCTTTACGATTTGTCCACAGTGCCCACGTTGTCTTTATCCAGTCTGAGATAACGGTTTGTTTCTTCACATGGCCAAATTGTGGGAGATAAACGTTAGCGACAGACTCGCAGCCAACATGGGGGGATGTAGGTGTGGGACTCGTCTGTTTCTGAAGGGAAGTGTTTTTAAGACTGATAGCTCCTTCCATCCCAAGTGGGGAAAAAAAGAAGAGCAAATTGAGTCTAATCGTGCTGGCACTTCGTTAGAATGCCCCCCCCGATCTGTTATCAGAGCCCAGGAGATTGGGACAGGGCGAAGGGAAGTCCCTGCAGCGAGACAAAAAGCATGGACAAAGACGCCTGAGCGGGGCTGGAGTTTGGGAGAGAGAGAGAGAGCTCTGTGAACTCTCCCCCATGTCTGTCTTCCATGACAGATGCAGAGGCCCAGCCACTGACAACTGGGGGTTGAAGAAGGCGCACATGTTGAATAAACATATTCAGTCCTCTACTACCCCCCCGTCCCCCTCTCTCTGAATGAAAACCTCAGTTGATATACAATATAGATGCATCGGATAGCTCAGTTTATACTCTGTGTTTATACGCCAGGATAAATGTACCTTCTCTAGCCAAGAGATCGTGATGTTTCTATCTCCAAACAAACATCCTCAGACCCTGCTACATGTTCCCCAGACCTCGAGGATGTGTTGATAATGTCGTGTGATAGCCGAGACAGCGAGACAGTCCAAAAAGAAACAGCGATGAACTCTGGAAAGAGGACAGCTTAACTCTTCACAGGCCAGTACTTTGAAAG
>JBAJHX010000049.1:5694764-5711693 GCA_037176925.1 Amniataba percoides | reverse complement strand
GAGACAGTCCAAAAAGAAACAGCGATGAACTCTGGAAAGAGGACAGCTTAACTCTTCACAGGCCAGTACTTTGAAAGAAAGAACAACTTTCTTTGTGTGATATGGGACATAGGTGAGATTTAAAGCTTACATGAGTTCAACACTGCGCGCTTCATTTTGGGACAAAAATACTCTGCCACAATTACATAGGAAAAACAGGCACTTTGGGATGATGTTTTGCCCGTGAAATCGATGGGGTTTCTTGTTTACACCTCCCCTATTTCCGAATATTGCCATGGCAACAAACCGCCACTTGAGCTTCAACTACACGCCACTTTTGCACGCACACCGCATGAGGTAAATCGACCGCTTTTCCCTGTCAGCATCTGCTTTCTTTCTCACTCTTCCTCCTTCCGCATTCCCCATTTGTTTCAATCCCTTTCTTTAAGAAAACGAGTGCAGGTCAGAGCACTGTCCCTCTCTGCCTCAATTTTTCATCCTGTGTTTTCAAGGCTCTTCTTTTCTTAACTCTTTTGCTCAGTCTCAAAACTCAGGAAACTCAATCTAAACGGATATGCCTAAAGAGTCGTTTCTGAAATGTCATTATCAAATTTTTGTTTAAATTATGGTAAAGGAAATCACAATATTTTAAATTGATCAGACAAAACATCGTTTCATAAACAATTCCTGCCCAGTCCTACAACAGCAGTGGTGCCCTTCCCCCAGCTCCTTGGCAAAAACATTCACCATACTTCAATGTGTATGTGTGTTAGTGTGATGAATAAAGAGCGGAAGCAACAGGGCATAGGGTGACTTCACACTTAAACAGCCTGTTTACAAGTCATTTATAGAACTGCAGGAGGGAGAGAGGCTCGGACGGGTCTCCCAAAGAAAGCTTTCCTTTCAGAAATACACAAGCAGAGTAAAATGAGGCCAGAAAGCTTCTACTGAATCTACGTAATAATACTTTTTTCTTTTTTTTTCAAGTGTTGCTTCTTGTTAGGGTTTCAAGAAGACTTCTGTGGGACTCATTTCAAATTATGGGGACAATATTTCAAAGATGACTCTGTGGTAATAAGAGAATAAAAATTGCATATATACTGCTAAGCCTATTAGAGTGTAGAATTAGTATGCTTGAGGTAAAAAAAACATGGAAGTGAGAACCCATAAATAAAAAATGGTGCAGTCGCAGTGATGACAGGAATGGTGACAGGAAAAGAGCACTGACTGAAACTGCCTGAGATTTAAAGACAGAAAAAAGGGCCTAATTATTTTCTCATTCGTCCTCTGCGCAGTCGCAATATGCTCCATACACTACTGTTCACTGAATACGTGACCTCCAAAGCATTGTGACTCAAACACTCAAATTACACAGTGCAATGAATCCAATGCTTTGTGCTTGCATATGGGCAGAGTTAGGATATTTTAAGTCAGACATTACAATTTCTCTCAGGCAGGCACTCTCACTGGTGACATTTGTAATGCAGCAGAAGGAAAATTACAGGATGCACACATGCATCGTGATGTAGAATTAAAAAATTCTGCCCCTACATTCAATTATGACACCGAAAAGAGCATTTCTGCATGAGGGTATTATCTATCCAGCAGCGCGAGAGGTAAGAGATTCTGCATCTCAGCTGTCTTATCAAACATTCTGTTTGCTTTGGAGACCACGCGTCCACTGGCTGGATCCCAAGAGACTTTTCAAATGTTGTCAGAATCAGCTTATAACATCACTCAGAGATGTCCCCCTGGGTTGAAAACAGTATTTATTTTTAATCAAAGCTTTTGTTATAAAAGTGATGATGACACTGCCTGTGTCCTGTGTTCACAGTGTTGCCTTATCTGTCAGGAGGGTATGACTGTCCAGACATTACACCAGCGGGTCTGTGATTGATGGACTAGGAAAATGTAACTGGAGTAATTATCCCTCATCTCTTGAACAAAAACTGCTCAGTGAGCCGCAGTGGAAGACAGTGGTTGTACTCGAAAACTGGGAAAGGGACGCAGGAAGGAAACAAAACAATCCAGCAGCCTTTCTTTAACTTTTCCTGAACTACTGAAGAGTTAAAAGGACAAACTACCCAGTTCCAAGGCCAAGCATTATTCAAGCATGCCGTGACTTCACGTTGAAAAGGCAAATTGCTACATTAATCATTGTATCCGCTGTCCGGGCTAATCAGGTTCTGTACGCAATAAGTTGTTGATAGTAAAAATTGGCAGCAGGTGACTCTTAAGTTCTCTCCAGGCATCACACAAAGATCTGCACAGATCAGCAAACCAGGATCACTCACATCTGTACACCCCCACAGACCTCTTCAGTGAGATTACATGAGAATCACTGCCCACCACATGAGAGTACATTTGTTTTCCAGCCACAACAAAACAGGTGATCAAAAAGGTTACTTGGTTGTAAAGCTGACAGTTTCAAAGGAGACGAAAATTATGTAGCACATGACCGGGATGCAACTGGGATTTGATACTTTAGTAGTTGCGTTGTGGACCTGATGAAATATATTGTGCATCATTTCCAGGGATCCTGTATGAAGACACAGCCAGGTTTGACTGGAGACGGACTCTGAAACCAGATGTCTGGATGCCTTCAGCTCTGGCGATGATGAATTGGCTTGTTGAAAGCATCAACAACTTGTTTCTCCATTATCCCTGCTGCGGCACTGACCAGCTCCTAGTCTGCATCGGTTTGAGTGTTGAGTTGACTTTGCCGAGGCCGTTGCAGACAATACACACTCTTTCTGGGCCTTTAACCATGAAGTATTTTTTTCATATATCCTCAGAGGGTGATTGGCCTCCATTGAAATCCTGAAAGAGGCTCTGTGAGTGTGCGGCGGCAAAACAAAGTAAAAACTAAAAAAAATGTAAGGTCATTGCTTTTTACATTCCAAGGTGCTGAAATTCAATATGGTTCTGCCCCGATTAGATCAGACTGGCTGTTTGTCCAGCTTTCAACCTATTCTGGAATAGAAAGGTAGTGCAGAGCATCATTTTAGTTTGTTCGTCGACGGCCAAAATCAAGCTGCTTCATAAATTTCCCCACTCTTGAGTCTCCTGTGTTGACACTTTGGATCTCACAAGGCACATTTGTGAAGCAATCTGGGAGGAACCCAGGGCACTGATTAGAGAATTTCTTCCACCCTAAAACCCTTCACCAAGACACACACACACACACCCCGGTCCCTGGCTTTTTGTTCGCCTTTCCTGATACCACATCACACATCTCGAGTCCTGCACTCCTGCATACCAGCTCTGCCTAATTACAGCAGAGAGTCCCACTGCTCCCCACGCTGCCTCCGGGCTCCTCGCAGCACCAGGCTGTGCACAACAATCCAAACAAAGATTTGGCCTTTCAACACGCTGGTTAAAAGAAGCAGACACCACTCTCAACATAAACTCTGCAGCACCAGACCAAATTAGCCTTATTGATGAGGTACGCAACCCTGTGGTAATTAGTTCCCCCGCCGAATCTTTAAATCACCTCCTTGCACCCAGAGGAAGTCAGCGTTAGGCTAAGCAGTTGTCTCCTTATTACGACTAATCTGCAGCGTGAACGCATTACCTTAGAATAGATAAGGCGTAACAGATGGCCTCCTTCATAGAGCGAGGGGCGTTTTCCGCTAGATGTGGCGAAGGCTGAGAGATATGCAACCATCAGTGTGAGGGTGGACCACCGTGGAGCATCAGCACACACAGACTGGGAGTCTGGTTGGAGCAGGCCCGGGTGCCTCTCTGTCTGAAGCCAAGACAGACAACGTTGGGTAACCGCAATGTAAAAGTGGAGCGTCTCACCCCACAAGCCTCCTTCTCCATGTGGTTTGTCGTTTTTTTTTCTTTTTCTCTTTTGCTATCTTTTTCTGTCTTACAAGGCTTGAAAAAAAAGGACTTACTCACTAGAACTCAGCCATGTTCGAGTACCAGACAATGTTTGACTTTTCCTGGATGACTACCATTAATCAATTATTAAAACTGCTGCTAAAAATGCTTTTCTACAAAAAAACTGTTTCCATGTAAGAAAACAACTTCTTAGATGAAAAATAACCAAACTTTTTAAAATGTTAAATGATTTAAAAATAATCAGCCATACAAGAACTTTGGCTTAATCATTTGCAGGCCACAACTGGCAAAACAGCACTAAATTTAAAGACAGTCTGATCATGCATTTTGGATCCAGTGCTTAGTCACTCTTCAATTAGTACCAAAAAACAAAAAATACCCAACCCTAGTCACTAATTTGATTTACACGGGAGCTGAAAGCTTTCATTGCGCCATTACTGTTAACGAGCATCTGCAAAACATCTTGCTCCGACAGTGTCAGCGTAGGTCCCGCGTTTTCTTGACCACACAGAGAGATAGCCTTGGCTGTGGAAATCTTTACCCCTGGCCTTGTTTGTATTTTGCATCCTGGCCCCTTATTTTCCCACCTTTTTTCCCGAAACACTACCCCCCATCGCCTACGTCTCACATGAGTAGCTGAGGTATTGACTAATCCCTGCGCTCAGCCACCTTCAAAGCCCCAATCAGACCCCGGTCGTAAAACAAAACTGATCTAATTGAGAGCAGAAATAGGATGATCTGACCACACGCCCTGTAACTGAGCGCTCCACACTTTCCATGAGTTTGTTGGTCTCGGTAACATTCTTCTCAATCGTTATTTCAACTGGCAGTCGGTGCAGAAGCAAGGCTGGAGCAAAGGGGGGGGCTGAGGTTGCTGGCAGACAAAAGCGATGCATTCTTTGTAACAGTCAAGTTCTGGATATGGAGACAATTTGCTCAGTGGTTAAGATATTTTAGGGCTGTGTATATATAGCGCATGCTTTTCTGGAGAGAGGCAGCTCTGTCATGAATGTAAAATACAACATGCTGGCGAGCGACCTGCCATTATGATACCTGCACTTCATCATCACAGCAAAAAATGTATTTGTTGCTGTTTGTTTGGGGGTCTCGTTTCCTGGTTACTGATTTTTGTTACCTGGCAAGCTGTCACTCAGCGTCTGCTTTCCAGTCTGGTGGCTTCTCATGGACAGCAGGGGACGGGATGGATGATTTAGCACAGATTTGCTTTGGAACAGAATGAATATCACGAGCAGATGATGCTTCCTGATGCCCAGCTTGTTTAGCGGCGCCAACTGCCTTGCACATGTTCGGGGGGACCACGGGCTGTGAGAACAGAAGGCCTGGCAGCCCACATCACAGCGAGCCTCTCAGTCTGCCCCCCAACCCCCCTTCCTATTCAGTCGTCTCAAAGGAGGAGGGAGGCAAAGTGAATTATTGTCTCTATTTACGAAGGTCAAGCAAAAGTGCTCCTCTCGAGCCTGAATGCAACACTGTGACAATGTGACCGTGAAGGCGCACACACCTGCAGTCTGACTTCACTCTGTTGGTAATTTACACCCAGCTCTTTCTTGCATCATCAAATTGGTTAAGCCCGGGCCCGGTCCGCCTGGGACCCACAAGGCAGCGTGTCGCATCACTCCGGGGAGGCCCGAGCATCCCCAGGCAGGCAGATGTGCTTCTCTCACCTGCTCCGATCCACATGTCACAACTCCGGAGGGAAACGAGGGGAAGTGAAGAGGTGTAATTGGATCACAGAGGGGGACGCAACAGTGTGGGAAAAGGAAGCGGGGAGAGATAAGAAGTCTGGATAGACAGGGAGAAGTAAGTAAAGACAGACAAACAGAGACAAAGAGACAGGAAGAGTGAAGAATATCCCACCCCTCAGAGTCAGACGATAGATGTTAGAGGAGGGATCAACATCTGGATCCAGCTGCTGAGTCGGAGCTTTGTCACAGCTGCCAGAGGCTGACTGTCCCTCTGGAGACTCTCCACTGTTTTCTTTCTCCCTCTCTCCCTCCTTTCACTACACTCACACCCTTTCATAGAAACTTGGACGCAGCGCTGAGAGGCCGGCCTCACCTGCAGCAGACAGTCTGGCAGACAGACTGTACTAATGAAATTTCTCGTCCCGCGAGAGAGCCATATAAGCCCATCTTCCTTCCTTGCCAGATGTGGGCAGGAAACCCCTCAAGCGGACTTTTATGTCTCACAACTTTTGCTTCACGGCCAAAACTCTGCGTGGCTGCATCACAGCCCGTGCTGACCCTTTAACATCGCCCTGCAGCCTTGGAAAAGCTGCTTGCTTTACCACTCAGCACCCACATAACAAACAGCTACCAACTGTGAATGCTTGTTTTACAAAATATTACAGGCTGTATGACACAGCAGAAGCCTTATATATTCTTCTTAGTCTCTAATTTGTGTAATTTTTATTGAATATTTTTGGACTATTGGTTGGACAACAAAAGCTATTTTACACGTCACCTTGGGTTCTGGGAAACCATTACAGACATACAGAAATCAGCTACTTTCTGACATTTTATTTACATGAAAATGAAATGATTAACTGTAAAAGTAACCAAGAGATTAATCGAGAGTGAAGGCTTACAGTCCACAAATTCATTGTTCTTTCTATTTAGTTTCAAGTTGGTGTTCAACACCCACAGCCTTGGTTTTCCACTAATGAACAGTATTTCCTCCCTGCTTCTGTATTCAACCATATAACATTAAAAGTTTTACCACAACTTTCTCCTCTTCCTGTGCTGCTGGAATGGGAGAAGTGGTGGATTTGCTGATGGACGTCTGAGCACAATAAAATGCGCTGGGCTGTCTCAAGCACAGCAACTTTGACCTGAACACCCACACTCTATCCAGATGTACATCAGTGTTTATGTTCGCTTCAGTGCCCCTGCTAGGCCCAGGAGTAAGTGCTCAAGGAAGTATTACATTTTGCGAACACATTAAGTAGCACATCCAGTTTCCTGCAATTTCACCATTCCCTGAAAATACTGTTATACCACAGAGCCACAGTGAAGCTCGGTAGTTAGCAGGAGGAAAAAGAAACACAGGAGACCAAATGCAGAGTCAGCTCGCCTCAAGCTGAACTGATCTCACAGGGAGACAGGCCAGTCTGGTATTAAAACAGACAAGTGAACATTTCATTTGATACAAACCATCCCCAGAAAATTGTCATGTAAGAATTGATGACAAGTTTGTGTACCACAATACAGGTCCGAAATTGGCAATTTAAGTAATCTCCATAGTTAATCTCATTCACAAACTCTGGAGCAGCTTTATTTTTTAGCAAGTTAGCGATGTTTATCAGGGAGACAAAAAAAAGGTGGTAATGTAGAGACTGAGCAGCCAGGTCTCTGTCAGTCACCACGTCATTGTATTGAAACAAATGAGCTATCATAATACACTCCACTGACAACTGCTGGCAGATGTGTGTGACATTGAAGACTAGCAGCTAAAACACTGAGAAAAGAAACTTTTTTGCAGAGGCGCAGAGAGCTGAAGAACATAAGGTCATTTAAATGGAGCTCATTGTTTATAAAGCAGACAACAACTAATTAATTTCTCAAAATCCCACATGCCACTTTGCACTTTTTGACTTAATCAGTTCACCATCAGAATAACTTTTTAATTTTTGTTTTTTATTAAATATTCTACAGGGACTGGAAAGTAGATATTCTTGCACAAAATAATAAAGCCAGAGACTGTGAGAAGCGAGATGTACTTCAGAAGTCTCCTGAGAAAAGCTTGAACAAAAGCAACTCCAGTAATTAACCAGTGAACAGCAGATCTTTATCCCAACCGTACTGCAGAGAGCATGATGAACATGTCTGAATAGATTATTACCAAACACAAAACCAATAGCCATGTTTTTTTTCATCAGGCAATACAACTCAAGGACACCATGGCTCAATGAAAAAAGGGTTATTAGAACCTACCTGGTGGTCGCTGTAGTACAAAAAGACCATGGAAACTGTGAGAGAGTAGTGTTGTAAAAGGAACACATTCTTTCAATCATTCATACGTTCTCTCCAGGGCAATTATGAGTGTGCTTTTTTTCCCCTAGACTTGTCACTTTTATGTTGGCAGGGATGGAGAAGTGATTCAGGGTACCACTTCACTGAGGTAGCTCTTTCAACTAGGCTGCCTTTAAAGAATTCTGTGCAATAATGAACAAGTTTGAGTGGTGCTGCATGTTACACCGCTTAAAAAGACCGCACCTGTAGTTATCTAAACTAAAAACCCAGCAAGCTCACAGAAACGTTGCACACAAGAAGTTCTAACCAGAGCGTAACCAGTGTTTTCCTCAAGGGCAATGATGTGTTTAGTCAAAAAGTTGCCAAGACATCGCTTACACAGGAGGCACTCTGGGCGGCAAAGGGACTGATAAATGCAAAAGTTTGTGTTTGGTGGCTTCAAGAAAGAAAAACGGCAAAATGTTCACTTGAAGCAATCAGAGTTCGTCTCATGTTGCTAAAGGGGCTCCACCGATGACAAGCGGCCCTTTCTGTCATGAACATGGGGGAGGCAGGGTTTAAAAATTAGACCTGGCCTATTCTCACGCCCAGCTAATGAGAAATGAAGTGAGATCAGATAAGAATTTGGAGAGGGACGGACCAACGGACAGACGAGGAAGCCCCCCTGCTCGTGTCACCTCCGCCACTCATGCCAGCGCTTGTCAGGGCTCATTTCCCCCTCAGCTGCCTGGAGACCCCCTCTCGTCTTTCTACTGGAGCCAGAACAACCCCCCGAAACAGACAGAGGGACAATTCTTCACTGAGACACGCTCCAAACCAACCAAAAACCACAACGATATGAGGTGTAAATTATTCCCCAATGCACGATTCTGACATAACAAGCTGGAAAGCTTCATTACTTCGTAAGTGAAATAACACATAGGAGAATTGATGGCAAATATCTCTCAAAGCCAAGACAACCAGGCTTTGCTTAACTAAATTTGGAGATATTAAGCCTGGCTGATGTGCCTCATTATCCCTAATGACATCTTGTATTACTCTTCTGCCGCAGTGTCAAGAATCAAAAAGCCCAATGTGCTTAATGACCTAATTAAATGACCTTGAAGTAACGATTTGTTTTTTTCATCTTGTTCACTTTCCCATTACTCTAGGAAGATTTCGCACATTTTCAATAAAACGCACACTGGCAGAGCACAGTGTAATAGTACCTTTTGAGTGAAGGCGAGCTTGCAGTCCAAGAGAACATCATTTTGCCATTTAAATGGATGAAATGGTTGTATGCAGAATATAGCAAGCTATTTTGGTATTGTGGTTCCTTTATGGCATCAGATCTGTGGTGTCATAGTTGACTTCCACACCATCCAGAAAACTTGGACTAATAATGGAGAAGAGAATTAGTAATGGCTCATGAAACGGATTCCACAATGCAGCTTGTGGTTTTTAAAATGTTGTTTTTCATGTCGTATTTGATTTCCACTCTCAAGGATGACCTATTTTCTTTGCAGTAGATCTTGCATATTGAATTACGACACTGATTGCTGTTAATAGGCTTAAGTCCTTATTTTTAGGTATCTTCCCCCCCACTCCATGCACATCTAATTCTAAAGTCATCCATAAACCAACTGATGTATAGCGGGAAGTGACTAAATATTACAGGCACAGCACTGTGGAGCCAGACTATATTAAAATAATCATGAACTGCTGTGCTGGTGACCTGTGGAGGAAGAAAAAAAAATCAAGCCACTTGAAAAGTTTGAATTAATGATCACAATACCCATATTGTAATGTTTTTTTTGGACACCACTGTGTATGGAAAAAGGGGACACTGGGAAATTCATCTAAAGAGAAAAAAAGGCAGTCATCAGATGTCTTGCTGAGATGTTTGGATGTAGAGCTGGCACCCCGAGTAAGAGCAGTCTGTTCTCACATGGCCCGCCAAACACACGTCTGCAGCATCCAGGCAGGCCCGAGAGAGGCCAGAGAGCAGTGGCTTAAAAGAACTACTTCATACTTGGACCCTGTGAAGCCACTGATCAAACATGTCATGCTCTGAGAGTAGTTTGAGAGCAGGTAGTAGTGCTTTTGGAGGCAACGCAAAAGAGAGACAAAACTCTGACCATCTTTAGATTGAAAGAGAAAAAAAGTGTTTTCAGATATTTTCATAGAACATGAACCTCAGCCCACGTTGGAAAGAGTGACCGTGGGGCTTTACAGTTCTCCAAAACATACATTTTTTAATTATTCGTTGGTTTCACTTCAAAATTCCATAATCAATTTCAGTACATCCCCTTTTCTCCTTATCCTTGTGGTCCCTGTGATTTATAATTAGGGGACCTCCCACAAGAAGCACTCTTAGCTTCTATTTCTGCATTCAAGCCAGGAGTCGCGGTAAGGCCTGCGTCTCCCTTCACCCCTCCCTCTCCCAAGGCCAAACCCTGGGCCAAGATCCCGTCTGTTGGGCTCTCTGTCTGGACTGCACTCCAACTCCTTGATCCATGCAATACTACTGCAGACTCTTGCGGAATAGAATTTGTATGAACATCAATACTTGTAAAAAGAAAGAAGAAAAAAAAACACAAGCTGACTTTAGAACTAACTTATTAGCTGTCTTTTCAATCAAATGGCCAAAAACTATTTGAGAAAACAATATGTCTTAATGGGACAGGACTGCAGTCACTGAGGGTGTAATTTGTCTGAGCTTTAATTCATCTTGTCGTCTATAGCCATTTTTTCTCACGCTCAACTAGCCTAATTAAGGTGCCTTTTGAGAGTGAAGTGACATCTATTTCTTTGGATAAAGCCCTGAATTTGTCTCTGCCTGTGAATATGTGAAAACCCCTTTTGTGCCTGGGCTGACAGAGGACTTTACACTGCCTCTGTTACCCTGGAAACCTTTTGAGAGGTGAAGGGGAGGACAGCCAAGGAGGAGATCATCTTGGCCTAAAACCACAGGTAAATCCTCACTAAAGCAGTCCAATTTAAACAGCTTTACGATTAAAAAAATAACTCTTCATAGAGGAATCAGAGAAATCAGCAAAGTCTGACAAATGTCTTTATTATTTACCTAATAAATTTCCATTTGTTATGCTCTTCACAATTGCCCCAAGGTGAGTTCAGCCCAGCCTTGGGTGTGTGTTTGCAAAATCAATCATTTCACAAATCTTTTATGACGAAAGTCTGCAAGAAAATGTCCTACCTCAAGAATGCAGGTCCCTGGAGCTGTGTTCTCCTTGATGGACACGTTGTAGAAGTTTCTCTCGAAAACTGGCTCGTTGTCATTTATATCCTGAAGAACAACATTTACCACGGCAGTGGAGGACAGGGGAGGTTTCCCTCCATCTGTGGCCACCACAGTTATACTGGGATTGGGATTCTTTTCATAATCCAGCTGTGAGAGAGTGGTGATAATCCCTGTAACAGAGTCTATACTGAACCAGTTGGAGTATGCATGTTGGTCTTGCAGGATACTGTAGTTAATGTCCCCATTGGGCCCCTGGTCTTTGTCTCTAGCTGTCACCTGTAACACAAAGCTCCCAGGAAACACCACTTCAGGGATTACCTGCCTGTACACTGGCTGGTCAAACAGAGGAGGATTGTCATTAATGTCAGTCACCTGGATGATGAAGGAGGACTCGGCCCTGAGCGGAGGTGTACCTGAATCTGTTGCCATGACCCTCAGCTCATAGGTGTCTCTCTCCTCGCGGTCCAGAATCTTGTCTACACAGATCAGGTAGATGATGCTATCTTTAGTGGTGAGGGCAAATTTTCCGTCTCCTCCTTCCAGCGACACGTTGACATTAGCATACTCCCCATAGTCTGGGTCAGTGACTGAAATCCTGGCTACATACTGGCCTGGTTGTGCACCCTCCGATATTCTGGGAGATCCGTCCTCACTGAGAAAGATGATGGTCATCGTGGGCTGGTTGTCGTTGTAGTCCCTGACATGGATGGTAACAAAGGCGTTGGTTACCTCTGGCTGGGTTGCGTTGTCCTGCGCCTGGACCACTAGCTCATGGACTCTCCTCATCTCAAAGTCCAGTGGCTTGTTGAGCGTGATGATGCCAGTGCGTGAGTCAATGACAAAGTAGCGGTCTGGGTCGCTTTGTCGCCTATTGATTTCATACAGCACCATCCCGTTGTCTCCTTCATCAGCGTCGGTGGCAAACACCTGCAGGATATTGCTTCCTGGCTGGAGGTTCTCAGATATTATGGCATGGTAGCGGCTCTGGTTGAAAACAGGAGCGTTGTCATTGATGTCCTGTACAGTAATATCTAACGTCATCTGATCTCTCCTTTTGGGGGAACCGCCATCAAAAGCCTCCAGAGATAAAGTATAGGTGGATCTTTTCTCTCTGTCTAGAACAGCATTCACCACCAAGTCTAAATAGAGAACCTCATTACTTCCCCTCCTGGCCTCCAAGGTGAATGCCTGGCCTACATTTCCGTCCTTGATAAGGTAACCTTGTGTTGTAAGCTGGCCTTGATCAGCATCAACAGCTGGCTCAAGAGGAAACTTGGTGCCGATGGCCGTCTGCTCAGGGATTTTAAATGTGGCCCGTTTTCTTGGGAACGTTGGCGCATGGTCATTTATGTCATTCACCTTGATGGTAACCTCCACGGTCACACCTGTCATTGTGACTGCAATGAAGTTGTATCTATCCCTAAGTTCCCTGTCCAGAACTTTGGCGGTTTTAATAATGCCTGTGCTCTCATCAATGTCCAAATCACTACCAACGCCTGTGCCTTCATGGTCTGAGATGAAGTAGAGGGATGCTGTAATTCCAGGAGGGAGTCCGGCACTGATGTCACCCACAATTGTGCCCGCTGGCTGTTCCTCATCTAGCTGTAGCTCAAGAGTCCCAAGGACCACAGGTGAATGAACTGTTACAAGCTCCAAGGCCACGTACACCATCAGCACTATCCTCCTGTTCCACCAACCCTTACGGTGCGACGGGTCCATCATAGACTTCCCAAAACCCTTGGCAGATGTCTTCATTTTGGCTCCTTCTTTTTAAACCTGAAGGCACAAAAAAGAGGAAAAGCTGAGTAATATCAAAACAGCAGAAGCTTTGAAAACGTGTATTATTTCTGTCTCAAAATACAGAGCAAGTTAGTTTAAGAAAAATAAGTATATTCCTTAAACACTTTCCCATGTGCTTTATGGGCTCTGTTCCCAGCCGCAGCACATACAATACACCCTGCACACACCATTTTCCTGCACTTCTTAGTTCACTTAATAAGTCAACACCTTGTTCCTCCCACATACCAGAAAGCTCTCCTTTACTGAAGAAACATCAAAACCACAGGCCACAGCATACTACCTCAGACAGGGAGTCTTTGGCTGTGGCAACTCAACTTGAATCAAAAAGGTGCAGGAATCACTACCCAGTCTATTCAACATAGCAGTACCATCTCATGCAAGTCTGAGAGGTGAGGTCCTGGCTTTAATATTGATGTGTGCTACAACATATAATTCTCATGGAGTGAGCAGTTTTGAAACACTCCTCCAAGAACCACTTAAAATATTTAACTCTCTTCAAGCAGGGGTATCTATCGTTCAGAGAATTAAGAGTTTAAATGTTAAATCAAGGGGAGAAATACTCAAATATTTATATTCAAAAAGAGCAGGAGCATTCAGATTTCTTGCATAAACAATAGGCACGCTCTGGCAGTGGACCTACACCACAGCAGAGGATCTGTAATTGAGACTCAGAGACACTTTGGAGCAATGTGGAAATTGTTCAACAAAACTGTCACCATCTGCAGAATAATCCAAAACCACCAAGTGTCTGGCATACAGAATATGATTGTGTCTTTTTCATTAAATAAGGAGAGCAGCTTCCAATTGTCTGTGGTTCTGTCTAAATTCATGTAATTCACAGCTACCCTGACTTGCGTGAAAAGTAAATTTAGCTTTAATTTGGAGGAAATACTGTTATACATGTCTTGGAATTGTCTGGGAAAAAAAAACTCTTTGAGGCTCCACCTAGTGGTTTGACTGTTACCTGCAAGGAAACATCCACAAAACATCTGTGTATTTGTGTGTGTGCTTGTTCACTAAATGCCTCCCATATGTCCCTGAACGTAGTGTGGCGATCTGTCTCAGCCGTGGTGGTGACAGTGTGTTTGAGTGACAGAGGAGCACAGCAGAGTTGAAGGGCTCCATGCAGTCTACCTCTCTCCCTTTTTCTGGCTCTGCAGAATCGTAATTGAGGGATGCTGGAAGCTGGCCATAAGCATACAAGATTCCAGGCTTAATTTGAGTCTGCCGTGATCCAAAGCCCGCAACACTGAAGATGTTAACTTTACCGTCATAAATTGGTTTGAATTAAACTCACTCTAAGTAGTGAGAAATTTTTCAGCATTACCTGTTTTTCAATATGAAATTTAAATCAGTGCAGTTCAAGAATATTTTACAGTTTGGAAACAAAAATTAAGTTTCTTTGTGCCATTCCTAATTCACATTAGTTTAACGGCGGTCATAATAACTGCAAATGTCAGGACCATGAAGGCAAGCACTAAAAATTTACCCCATTGCAAATATTGCTTTGCATTTCCTTGTGAGTGCTATTCTTGGCCAAACCATAAGCACATCCATGACAGCCTGAAACTCTTGACAGCTCTTGAAATTTAAAGTCCCTGCATTGATTTACTTTACTGCAACACTGGGGATGCACATTTACAAAGCTTTCTCCAAAGCACAAAGGATAGTTTTTCAAGGCCAGAATGGTTGTCCAAATGCCACAACTGAAATAATGCACTCTCTGGTTGAGCTGCAGTGGAGGACCTCTGCAGAGCGGAGCAACCTAATGGATATAGCAGACACAGTCGGGTAGGCTAATTGCACAATACCAGGTTAAAAAGGACATATGGTTTTAAAAGATTCAGTATGAAGTCAAAGGCATATTTCTGCACTTTTAAACTAAGAAGTTCAGTAAATATATAACAAATACTGCCACCCACCCGCCTAGGCCTCCAGAGCTGAAAGTTTCATGTCTGAAAGTTAGCGGCCAGTTAGGATATAAAAAGTAACAACATATTCGTGCGTTGGACTTGAGGGAAAAACAATCCGGAAAAAAACAGTTCAGAATAGCTGCCTGCTGATGGTTGAAAGCTGTTAGTAAGCCAATCCCATTGTGGCTTGGATTCAGATGTTTTCCTTGCATCATTGTACTAGATCATGGTGAGTCCCTCCTGCTGTTAGTTAAACCTCTGTGAAGAGTTTTGTTAAGATGATGCTGCTGGAGGATTAACCCCTACATATCTGCAGCACAGGCACTAAAGTATTTTCGATTCAAAAACTTCACTTAAGTTATACTTTGCAAAATTGGTGTATGTTTGTAACACATCATGTACATCCCATTGGTCGCAGTAACTATAGCACTGACCCACTTTCTTTTGAATCCTCTAACCCAAGTCAACCGACCGAATCCAGTTCTAGGTTTCTAGGATTTACATACAGAATGAAATCTCTGTTTGAATACAGTGCATATCATTCTGGGCACTTTGCTAGCATGACTGGAATCAGCATTAAAATCCCTGCCAGCAGTGAATGCTGGGAACATCGCGGCTGTATTTCTACCTCGCCACTGTGGTCGAGATCATGTTTGGCAAAATGTGTCAGATATTCCTTTTTTCATGATTGCTGAAAATGCTTTTGCTTATTTATTTTTCACTTTTCAATTTTCTGTGAAGTACTATTTGTCTTTCTTGCAACACAAGATCAAAATAATCAGGCCTTTGGCTTGGCAAAACTTACAATAGACAATACATCTGAAAAAACACTGCTGCCTCCCTCCATTAGCCAATGCCTACATTAAACAGAGGAATGCCAAACCTCTCATGAAATGTAAATATGATTGTTAACCATGTAGAGTAACTGATAGCATTAAACCGCATAATTAATATATTGGATTTGCCACAGATCAAGCAGGCCAAGTCATATAATTTGATCTGAGAAGACATTTCTTAGGAGAACTGAATAATTATCAAATACTTATCTTAAGATAATATCTTAAACTGCAATCATGTAGGATATTTGAGAAAGTCTCTTGTGACTTCACTTTGGCACTTTCCTGATCTACCCAGAGTATCTGTTGCACAGGCATACAAGTGAAACCTGATTAAAATCTACTCCAATTCATCAAAAACATGAGCTCAAACACAGCACTTCAGCTTCAACTTTAATTAACGCAACAAAACCATTTTCACCACCAACAGGCCGAGAGGGACAACCATAGTGACAGACTTGTAAAATGAGCTTCTAATTCCATGCCATGATTCCAGTTAACTTAAAGAAAAACTTCTGTGGTCGCGAGAACATGCCAGGCTGCCTGAGGCTCAATGGAGCCATAATGGAAACCACAGACAGAGCTGCAGATTGACTGGACATGAGGATGACAGGCTTAGCACAAAGCAAATGAAAAAGCTCTGAATGTTTGCCAGACTATTGCCTCTCACAAGTGCCGTGTCTCTGTGCCCCACATTAGGCTTTGAACCCTTCAGTCCCCCGGCATCTAGAAAGGCCAGGAAAAGCCATCACGGGCCTCAGACACACATGCGCTTCCTGGCCATAACAAACACTGTATTGGGAAAACACACCGGCCCCCTTTTCCGCGATGAGCCGAAGGTTTCGGAGGGTCCGTGACAAGACGTATCGTCTCTTTCCCACAGCAAGAGCAGCATGGGCGCAGCTGTTTGTGCAAGATGTTCCGGATAAAAAAAACACACACCTTGTGTCTTTGAAGATGACACCATCTGATATTGCCTTAGCGGCGCTGGTGGTTGCATCATTAAGAACACATGTGCATCGAGTTACAGTAGCAGGGGTGCAAGGAGTGTTTGGACAACACTACGCCAACTGAGGTCAAAGTTCAAGTCATATGTGAAAACTCATATACGTGGGATTGGATTTTATTTTCAATTAAAAGTAAATGCAAAAGTTTCCTGCTCTCAGCGTTGATTTAGATAATTTATTTAGGTGACCACAAATGAGAAAATGAACTCCAGAGGGGATCGCCTTCTGGCACGACACCCTCCAAAGGCCACGGCTGATGTACACTTGACTTATTTTACTGATGACAACACTGCGAGTTGAACCGCAGCGAAG
>JBAJHX010000049.1:5657811-5694664 GCA_037176925.1 Amniataba percoides | reverse complement strand
ACCCTCCAAAGGCCACGGCTGATGTACACTTGACTTATTTTACTGATGACAACACTGCGAGTTGAACCGCAGCGAAGGCAGCCAGGCAATTTTCAGAAATGTAAGGCATCAAGAAACTTTCTGGGTGGTTGTTGGTGTGGCCGTCCTGGGAGAAACATATCTTTGTTTTTTTTTCATTCCTTTTTAGGAGTCTGGAACATTAGCTTCATCAACAGCATATGCACGCTACAAAAAGACAAGACCAGTGAAGTGATTACTTCATGCATTGTGCAGAGGGTTTATGACATAATCCTTGGATTGTTATAAAAGCTGTGGAGGTCCAAAGTTTGGTTTTATCCCTCAGTGCTGTTTTTTTTCTGTTTTGTTTTTTTGGTGTTTGTTTTCTCTGTGAGTTCTACTTTGTAACTCAAGACAGTATGAAAAGTGGTACACATTAAGACAAAACTTGAGACTGCAGACATGCCATCAAAGAAAAGGGATGGCAAGTATTTCCATGAATGTTAAAACTGCCTGAAAACTAAGCAGGTACAGAAATGGGTGCATGCATGGATGGATGGAAGGATGGATGGATAATTGGATAGATGGATGAAAATGCTGACAGTTACATATTTTAAAATAAAAAGCCTTAGTGGTGTGGATGCTCTAATGGTCTCTTAAATTAGCCCCATATTGTTATAATTAGAGCCCTTTTAAGTGCTCAGCCATGGACTTGCAGCCACGATGTAAGTGAACATGTGGTGACTTAACAATCGTGGAGGTGGCCCACAAATTAAACTAAGAGCAGAACTCCGCCTTTCTCCTCAGACTGATGGCTGTTGGTGAGGAAAAAAAAAAAGAAAGAAAAAAGGAGGAGCCTGCACTGCTTGTTGTGTCTTAAGTGAAAAAAGAGGAGGCTGCATAATTACTCAGTTGCACCATGGCAACCATCACACTCCCAACTTAAGTGCGCGCTGATGGAACCCAGTGGAGACTTAATTAATGTATTAATTGAGGGAAAGGAACACCTTTTCACGGTCAGTGCGCACAAGTCTGCCGCACAATAACCGCGCCGGCGTGCGGATAATCATTTGGTATGCGCCCAAAGAGGGAGGCGCAGAGGCTCAATAAAGGAACAGAGAATAACTCCAGGGAAAAAAAGGGTGGGAGAGAGAGAGAGAGGAATGAAGGGGTCTGAGGGAGAAAGGTGCGACGTGACGCGAGGTTGAAGTCTTTGGCATGCTCCTCAAAGTGCGCGCAAGAAGAGCAGAGCATATTGGAGATGTTGGAAGACAGAAAGAAAGAAAAATAAACACTGCTGTCATAATTAATACATGTTTGCATCCCATGCCAGAACTTGGACATCCTTTAGGGAGCGTGTAAAAGATGAGGGATGGGAGGCTGGGGGGGGGGAGAAGAGGGCTGTAAAATAACACATGCCCTGCAGAAACAGTCCGATAATATGAGGCAACTAGTCCGGGCTGCAGCTTTCAAATCAACTTTGGAGCAGATTTTTAAGGGTAAAATGGTCAAACACTGAATTGCAATGGGAGAGAAAGAAAAGAGCTGGAAACCGGCTGATTGCACACACACACACACACACACACACAAAGGTTTCCAGCATCGTTTTCTTTCGAGTTTTACGCATTGTTCCAACAGAAAGAGCGTCCTGCAGACACGAAGAGGAGGAGGAGCTGTAAACGTGTTAAACGCAAAATAAGTGAAAGATTGAAATAAAAAGACTGCTGTGATTGAGGAGAATCGGTGACTTGCCGCTGTGGATACTCACATTCATCTGTTGCTCCGCTGTGCGTTCAGGAGAAGTCGAGAGGAGTCCCGAGATATCCAGATTATTCCTCAATACTCCCTTCTCAAGCCCGAAGTGAAAGTTACATCCATTTCAGCATTTCAATAACAATAAAAAAAACTTGTATCCTCTTTCCCCCCCAGTGGTGGCAGAGATCCCCCCTCCCGGCTGCGCGCAGTTTCTTTCCTCTCCAGATTCAATTCTCTCCAGTGTCTCGCAGGATGAAGAGCGAAAATGCAACTTGTGCCTTGTTAAAAAAAAAAGAGAAAACTTTCGCGTTGTCCTCTTTCTGGTTTCAACTTGCATCCACTTTTCTATCTGTCTGTCTGTCTGTCTGTCTGGTGGCAGACACACTGCTGCAGCACGCTGACTGAGACAAACAGTGTGGGGGCCCGAGCTGCGGACGTCCCTCTCCAAATCTAATTTATTCAACACGTGACGGAGCGCAACCTCCTGCTCCTCTCCTCCTCTCTCCTCCCCGGTGCTGCTGCTGCTGCTGCTGCCACAAGGAGCCACACCGACTGCAGGCAAGCGAGCCAGGTTATTGCTGAACTTTGGTGCCACCATCCTATGCAAAAGGGAAGTGTAAATCAGAAGCCTGATGTAGTGGAGAAGCTGTGATAAGCCATGTGGAGCAGTGCGTGTGTGTGTGTGTGTAGGGGATATAAAATGGCTCATTTATATATGTATGTATATATATATATATATATATATATATATATATTTGCAAAGTTTAGAAACTGTCCAAAAGTTTGCATCAGCCTGCTGCAGCAGTGTGCATATGGTAATATATTTCTGTGGTCTTAAACTGGGCGGAGAGATGTGCAGAAATGCTAAGCATCAGATCAGGTTTTATCTGGAAAAACAGTTACAGGATGTCTTTTTTTAATGCTTTTTTAAAAATACTACCCTCATAAGGGTCTTTTGGAGTAACCACAGCAGTGCACATTTTCATTTTTTCATTTCATTTTGACATAAATGTGGGATTGAAGGTGAACCTCAAGAGCACAGCGCGTCACTGCCAGAGCTAATCACTGGATGTTAAGGTATAAATCCTCAGGAACATCTTCAGAAATACACATTTATCACATCCAGCGGCTCGTTCTCTCGGGTGCCACAGCGAGGCTTCTTTGTGCAACACCTTCACAACCTCGACAAAACCACACGGCATCATACGGAGGCCTCGCTGTCATACGGTGTTTTCCTTCAGATGTTGGAAGGCAAGAAAACCTCCTGGGGGTATTTTTCATCTAAGTCTAAAAAACAGTCAGTGCCCCTAACTTCTCCTCACATCTTGTGACTCTTTAAAGGAGCACAGCCTACATCCCCAGTCATCCCCCAAGAGGAGCTCTGCTTTCATCTCGAACAGTGCCGGAGCCATAACCCTGCTCCGCTTCTTCTCCTATTTTTTTTTCCTTTTTTTATGTCAATCACTGAAAGCTCTGAAAGTTATTAAACCCTTGTCACTTTGCATTTAGAGCATATAAACAAGAGGACACCAGAGGGACCCCGCTGTGTCAACAGTCATATTTACTGTTGAGAAACAGTTGACGTACGGGGAGTGAATGCATGCGACTGATCATCTTGATTTCATTCACTGTTTTCCTTTTTAGATTTCGTAGATCTATTGAAGTTTGTTGTTGTCGCCATTCATGAAACATACTGACTCAAACTTGGCGAAACAATATAAAGTTGTACATTCGTGATAACATCATGTTAACCAAACACAGTGACAGCAGTCACTGGCAGCTGAATGAATAGTATTGACTTTGCTGTATCCTTCTCTTTGTGCTCATTTAAAAAAAAAAACAACAACTCTTTTTTTAAAAAAGTTTGGACAGTCATCCCTACCGCAGTTCAACATTTTTGCTGGCTAAACTTTTTTTTGCCTCCAAGCAACCTAGTTATGTCTGCCCGACTCCCTCTCTCTCTGTGAACTCCTATATCTCCAAGTGGAATGAGTTCCAGCGCTGGCAGCAACCCATTATTACTGTGACAGTGAAGAGGAAGAGGAGGCTAATTCACACAGGCACACACGCACACACACGTACATACACACAACCTTCGTGTGCATTCACGTGGAGACACACACACACACACAAAATCAGATGACACTCATTTTTTCGCTAAGTCAGATCAGCCTGGAGCTTGAACATCTACAGGGACAACCATCCGTGTCATCTGCACCAAATGCCCCTTACATGTTTTCATGGCACTTATTCTGGTGAAATACGCAAACAAAACACACACATTAAAATGATACTGAGCTTGCTTATGTTCTTTGTGTGTAAGGTATCTTTGATTTAGAGAGAAAAGAAGTCATAAAACCGGGCTGAATACAAAAGGAGTCTTTGCAGATTGTTTGAAATGAAGCAAGAAGACAAAAGATGTGGAGTCATAAAGGTATTTCTAATAAATGTCAGTGCACGAGATGCGCAGAAATGTGAAGAAAACAAAGGAGTTTGTGTTTTTATTTCTTTTCTTAGATAACATGGGAGGCTGCTCCATATTGTCAACTCAAGTTATGACTTCGGTTTGCTATCTGTGTAGTCTGTCATCGTATATTTGCTCAGAAAAGAAAAATAATAAATGCTGCGTCTTATCAAGATGCATTTTATTGCAAATATCCTCTGTGTTTTTTTTAATTTTGGTCAAATATGTAAAAAAAAAAAGAAAAAGAAAGGCACAGAGTGGAGGTACCGCTTGTCGACGAAGACAATGGATCGTCAAATATCCTGTTGACAGAGGATTTGTGTATTCTGACGTTGACGAATGAGGAAGATGTAAAGATTTACTGGACGTGAATGTAAAAATGTCAACCTGATGCATTTGTTTATGGCCTTAAAAACAAGCAGATTGCACAGTGCGCTGGGGATAAATCGCATCAGAACATCAGAGGAGCATCTGTTGCTCGTTTGGCAACCATAACTTATGAGATCCACACAAAAGTACAACTTTGGCTTCCAGCTCACATTTTCCTCTCTACATCTTAAAACCTAATCTGCATTAATATTACGCAGTGTCACTTCACACTTGAAATGTTTTTTTTCCACACGTAAAACTGTCCAAGGCATAAAATCCAGTGCGTTCATTGCCTCATCTTCACTGGTTTAGAGCATCTTGACTGCTCCTGTGAGTCATCTGAGACTCTGGATTTATAAAAAAAAAAAAAAAACAAGGTGCTCTAAGGGTGGATAAATCTGCAGTTCCACTTTGAGGTTAGATGCTGTCCACATCACAAGTCTGTGGTCATAGTAATTTCTCTGTGATGGCTATTTTAGTGACATTTGACCATGGATTAGAGGGGAAACCACAGAGCTTGGCTCAGCGGGCTGTGCTGAAAGTCCATGGAAGAAATAATAAACAGTTCGAGTTTAATCAAGATTAAAGTTAAGTGTGTCACAGGCTGCTTTGCAAGAGGAATTCATTTCAGCCAGAACAAAAGTGCATCCAACCTTACACACACAATGCAATAAAATCAGATTATGCAGGTTATTAAGGAGCTGCCTCATGCAATATTAATATAGTGATAATGAACAGGACCCAGCTGTTCCCAGATCTTAATACATTTTGGTGTTATAAGGTAGTAAATACTACTT
Organism: Amniataba percoides; assembly: GCA_037176925.1. Taxonomy (NCBI): domain Eukaryota; kingdom Metazoa; phylum Chordata; class Actinopteri; order Centrarchiformes; family Terapontidae; genus Amniataba; species Amniataba percoides. The sequence continues at coordinate 5,689,282 of JBAJHX010000049.1, read as the reverse complement.
ATGATTTTCCTTGAGATCCTTTTCCTGTCATTAGATTTGTATTTTGCTCATGTGCAGCAGTCCACCCACAGATGACTGAGGCCTGTTTCGTGTTTGCTACACTCACCAGGTTTTTATTGTTTGCATTTGCAACTGTGCCTCAGGTAACAAGGTCTTTCTGAGACCTTTAAATGTTTGCCTCTTAGAGCATGTGTGAATACAAATCTGAATTTTATCAAGACTTGGAAAACAAAGTTACAAAGAAACAGGTTTATGATCTCACCATCCTGCTGAACGCACAGAGAAAATATTTGGTTGAGAAGTTTATTTTTATTTATCGAGAAAATAAAATGAATAACAAGGATGATTTAAGTTAAGCTCTTTCTGCGTCTGTTATTTTTACAACGTTTTTCTTGAATCATACTGTAAACATTTCCTAATGAAATAAAATGTGGACATATTTCTCATCACCTTTACCAAAAAAGGCATGCAATGATGCAAGTCATTTCAATACTTAGAGGTGTTCATTGTGTAAAAGCTCTGGATTGGTCTGTGTTTCTTAAATGTAAATATGGAGGCTTTAATTAGCTATGTTGTTAAGGTGCACTGTGGAATATTTGATGGAGAAACCACAGCAGTGTTCGGGGGGTGGGTTGGGAATGTGCTTGAGCAGAGGTCTAATGCAGACTTTTATTGAGACAAAACACTAACCAGAAGCACTAGCGGACCATTTCCTCCAGATTGCTGCTACATTTGAGGAAATATGAGCCTCGGTTTACTGAAAGTTAGAGAGAATGTACTTTCACACACTTGATGAATGAGAAGACTTGAAATAAGTTCTTGATCAGGTTAAATAGTACTTTCAGCTGTGCTGTATTGAATCTCAGCACAGTGTGTTTAAATGTCCACATACTCTACATGGACTTACACTGCACCATCCTTTCCAAAAACATATTAGATATGCAGCGCACAGGTGGTTTTCATTTGGTTAAGAAAAATTCTGGGAGTACCAGGTCTTTGTCATTTTCTGGTTAATCATGATGTAAAAGATCTTTTATAGATTTCTGTTTAGTGTTACCACTGCTTCCTGACTCCAGAAATTACAATAATAAATCTTTCATGTAAAAAGAAAAAAAATATCCAAATTCTTTGTGATACCTTAACCAGGCCCCTGAAATCAAGGCCCATAGACTTGTTATTTTTCAAACTATATGATATTCATAATCTAAATCTACTGTAGGTGGAAAAATAGGCTGCAGTCTATCCTGGTGGTATGCAGGGAGTTAGGAGAGCTGATAATGATGATAGTCAGTATAAATTCGCTATTGAGTATAGAGTGTAGTATAGCACCGAGGGACTCTTAAGAATACAGACCACAGATGCATTGAAAAACATCAAAGGAACAGATATACGTATGTATCTATCTTCTTCTTTCCAAGTGCCTGCAGAGGCGATCCTGCTGTCTCTGCTATTGCTGGGTCAAACCTCCCTGTGATGCCGGCATGAAAGCTTCATTATTTTCCATCTGAGCTATCAGGAAAAGGACATTTATGTTCCTTTTTGCTCTCACAGCTCCTCATGTCATCATGGGTCATTTTAAGTGTTTTAATTTCTTCTCCTCTTTGAATTAATATGCAAAGACGAGAAAAACAGAGAGAAGAGATAGCATTTTAATTGCAAAACAGAATAGAAGGTGACAGTGTTTATTTTGCAGGCTCTCACCCGAGAGGCAGAGCATAATTCTGGGAGGATCGTGCGCTTCCTCGACAGTTAGTGCTGAGAGACCCTTGAGGAAAACAGTGCTTGTGCTCAGCAAGTCCCAGGTGTGAATCTGTGTGACAACATAAATACAAAGCAGGGCTCTGCTGACAAAGACTCAGGCTGTTCGAAGACTTGTGTGGATTAAAAAGGCTAAAACAACAATCAGAGTAACCACAACAATATTTCTCATCGTCTCTGACGACAAAGCCAGTAAGTTGCCTGCGACTGCTTTGTTTTTTTTCCCCTGCATACTGCGTGTAAATCTACTGAGTAATACAGGAAAACTCTCCCTTCAAACAGTTTAATGCTTCTTAAAAACAGTTATGTCCTGTGTACCCGGCATTTCTGGGCCCGTTCAGTTGTTTGTTGTTGTGTCTTTCATCGTTCCTGCATTTAACTGGTCAGCCTTGAAGAGTTCCACATCCTGTCAAGATAGCTGTTGTCAAAAGACATTTACAAACTCATACATTTTAGTAGCGAATAGGGCTATTTTGAGAGAAATATCAACACAAAATACATTAATACAAATGCTGAACAAACTAAGAATACCCAACAGTTTATTTAATGTTTTATTAAACCCCTCCTCAGGCGCCTGGGAGCTTACACAGCTATAGTGTATAAAGACTCTCTGGATTTAATCTGTTTGTCTTCAAGATTGGCAGATGGAGCGATTACACTTTACTGGAGTCTGAGAGATTACTGAGGCACTAAATGCTGAATAACCAGGCAGAAATGATAATATATTTTGATCCTATGAGATTAACTTTCATTAAATATGGTACAAAGTCATCCTAGTAGGACGTGAATTGCTTATATCGCCTTGCTTCTAAATGAACAAACAGGCTCTTTGGATGGACCCAGGTTGTATGAACAGGTAACATTAATGAGAGTTAATCCACGTATAAAGTTTCTGATAACAGTCTCAGGGGAAATGAAAATATGCAATGGTCTGTTAGAGAGCTGTTCTTATAACTACAGGATTGAGATCTAACTCAGCATGTCAGCGACAGGGCGACATAATGGCGGCTCTTAAGTTATGTGGAAATTAAATCTTTGGTGCCTCTGCTATTTAAAGTGCATATGACTGGATTCAGTCCCTCCAGACCAAAGTGTCTGCATTTACAGTAAACATCCATAATATTAAAATATAATGTTCTTTATCCTTCAGCCTCTTTTGCCTCCAAACACTTCTTCAGGATCAGATCTGTCTCTGGCTCTCACCCAGTTAACAGCAGTCTGGCTTATAACAATGACACCCACTTCAGACAAACCAAATCTTTTGGGCTGTCCACTGTGAATGCTTCCTAATTAATAGACTATCAATCACGCAGTCCTGCATGTCGCTCTCCTGCAGGACGACATTCCTCAGACATTGTAGGGAGTCTGAGTAATTCTGATGGAGATCACTTTTATTCCCCAGGAATGCGTTCTGTTGTTGAGGAAAGGAATGCACAGCATTGAGAGGGATGCCCTGGAATTCTCAAAACAATTAAATTGTTCAAGCAAACGTTTCTTTGAGGAAAGAAAGAAAAAAAAACTCTTAATCCCATTACTCCTCACTTCACAATGCTGTCACTTGAGAAAGTTTAGAAACTGTTGACTCTTCTCAGTCAGTCATTTTGAAACATACCATTGCAATAAGCCTTGGCGTTGAAGTGAATAATCACTATCAGGGTCAGCACAGAGCAACCTGGGCAAATTCCTTCATCTCTTCACCAAGGCAGCGCTGAAATATTTCTCTCTCACGACTGCGCGCCCTTGCCACACCAGCAGATCACGGATGACATGACTAAAAAAGGGAGCTCATTGAAAGCATCATACAGATGGAGTGACTGAACAAACTGAAATAATATATAACCGTGGAAACTATTTTGCTCTGCCATGAGTCAGTTGCTGTGATAATTTTCTTTGGCTGACGTGAAGCTTTGAGTTGGTTCCACAGGAAACATAAATGACCCACACCCTCCTATCACTAATAAATTATATTCCTGTATTCAGGGCAAAGGGAACAGAAGCCAGCTTTTTTTTTTTTTCCAATTTCCTGTTAATGTCGTTGTCAGTCAACATCAGCGCACTGACAAATGATAATCAGTGCTTGCAGGTAAATTTGATTTGTCGCAAGTAGCCATTGACCTTACTTGAGTTGAAAGGAAAAGAAGATTATGAATGTCCGTGTATGTTTAACCTCTTTAAATCACGTCCACATGGAGAAGCAGCCCTGACACATGCACGGTGGCCAGAAGATGTGTCAGTCTCATTATGCTCCACGTGAACTCGAGCTTCCTCTGAGCAGTGTTGTTACGACGATGATCCAAGAACACATTTTCTTCTCTTTTTTATTTTTACACTGCGGTTGCGCTTTCAAAAATGGACGTGTGTGTGTGAGGAATGTTGTTTTGCCAGTTATGTTTTTTTTTGGGGTAAAGCATGAGCCCTCGAGGCTGCCAACTTCGCCAACAATTTGTCCACGGGGTCACATGATCCATATGGTCATGCTCATGAACAAACATTTACATAACAAGAAACAGGACTGAATAGTTAGAAATGGTAAACAGTTCCTTATGGAGATGCAAATACAGAACAGCTCCCTGACTGCTGTGCATAAAGCAGTTCAAAACATTAAACAGGGGGTGTACAAATGTCCTACTTTTTTAATGTCACAAAAAAGGTCTTATCAACAGCAATATGGAGGTTGAAGATAGCCTCACTATTTTGCAGGGTTGCAGCTCAAACAACAGATTTGCCTCATTGAAGTGTTAAAGAATTTGTGGTTGTTCGCCTTCCTTTTAAATGTACAGGAGATTAACTCAAACAAATGCCTTTGATGGTCTCTTTATTTGTTCCCACAGTGTTCTTGTGAAGTTCAGTATTATTGTCCAATTGCTTTATTTTGTAATGACATTTTTAGCCTGCACAAATAATAAGAAGCTTGCTTAAGCAGCTGAAGCCAGGTTGTTCTCCAAAAAACATGTGGATCCTGGCATCCACAGACTCACTACCAGGTGCACAGCTAAAGAGGGGAGAACTGGTGTCATAATCATTCAGCTATGAGAAAGAATCCCAACTGGAATATGGGATACGATGTCAAGTGTATCTGGCCGTTTGTCTGAGGAAGTGTGCGCAGGAAATATGAATCTTTTTGGACAATTAAGTAAAGGCCATCCCTCACCAGCTCCGAGTAGTGATGATAGAAAGCAATAGAAGTTGTTCAGAACCTGTCAACCAGGGAAACTATATTCATCCTCAGGGTTTTCAAAACTCTCTGCAGCCTGGTATAGGTCAATATCCAACATGCGTGTGTCTGCTCATCACTTGGCGGTCATAGATTTTCAGTAATTCATATTCCACAGGTCTCAAATGTGCACATGTTCACAGGTTTTCATTTGCAACAAATAACAAAATCATGAGCACAAATCATAAATAACAGGACAACAACAAGAGTGTGTATTTCATAGAAGGATCACAGATTATTATATCTAATGCATATTTCTGTATTTTAGGTATGTAAAGGGAAATTAGAGAAAGAGTTAGAAGAAAGTCAGCTGGACTCGCTTGAGGTTCCCATTTCAAGAAGAGATTAAACTTCTTCAAAAACCTCAAGCAAGTCCAGTCGACTTTCTTCTAACTCTTCGAAATGACCATGACCTGGATGACTGAGGATCTTCACAGACGAAAGGGGAGAGATTTGTCCTTTATACACACATACTTGTGGCACGTAAAACTCCCAAAACACGTACATATCAAGCATACCACAGCCTATTTGTTAATATATTATTGTAGTTCTGACTATTCCCAAAGAAGCACAAGAGAAAATACCACTCAAATTACCTCTGATAATAAAGTGTCCTCTCATTTAGCTTCATCTGAGGGCATGAGGGCTTCAAGAAAAAAAAACATACAGCATCTCCTCTGGCTCCTCCAATGTCCCGAGTGATTAATGTAACTCTTGGATAAATACCATAAAAACAAACGAGTCTATGCAGGCTTCAATGTCTCTGCTGTATTTGTCCTTGGGGAAAAAGCCCTCAAATTATAAAGCCTTATATTTTGGATTGGCCGGGCTCAGCTGCTGGACGCATGAACCTTACCTCATATTTATACACTGTGAGAATCTCAGGAATAAAGTGACATCAAAGAGCAACAACACACAGCTGCGACCGTGCACATCCATTTTCTGAAGGCCGGACAGCTGGTCAGTTATGACTTTAAATCACCCAAGTGAAAACCACCATAGCATGCAACACTGTTGTGTAAAATAAGCCCATCTTGGGAAACATAATAAATGCTTGTCAGGAGTTTAAGAACAAAGCTAAATAGCCAAAGCCATAGAAATTCACAGCACACTCGAGAAGGAGGGATGCAGTGTAAAGGTGATGGGGAGTGAAAATGTAATATATAGCCCCGAGGAAGAGCCTACATCAGTATGTCATGTTTCAGTGTTAGTCATGCACAGATGTTCGAGAACAGAGCTGCTATGATACTGTCAAAGCCATATGTGCTTTGGTTTGCACAAACACTATAATCAGTAGCACTCCATAAACCAGCTGCTGAGCCCACAACTAAAAATACACAGGCAAGGTTTTACATCAGAAATGACAGACAAATATACCAGTATAATCATTTTAATGGCAAAAGAAATTATTTTATACCCTCAGATATAGCAAATAACCACATCCCGTTTGATGATTTGCTGAGGTTTTGAACCCAAATACTTCGCCTGAAGCGCGGGGAGTCGTTTTATTCTCTGATTCATCAGTTCAAGAACCTCGAGCCAACGCCTGTGGCCAAATAATTAACAAATGCTGAGGCTGTCGTAGGAGATAAAGTTGTTGTACGATCAAAAAAGGGTGGGAGAAGCTCCGGATTTAAGATGGGAGACCTCTGCAGGTCACTAAGGTCATACACCAGTTGCCTCTGCCAAAATCACTTTTTAAAACATTCAATTTCTTTCAGCATTTTATTATAATGAAACGAAAACATGACAAGCAAAACCAAACACTCAACACATGCTTAATGGTTAAATAACGTTTGAGGGCCAGTGTTTTTTTAACCCATTCACATGTATGTACTCTTGTGCTGACCCTTCCTCTCATGATCAAATCAATTTGTAAGAATGTCAGAGAAGGTCAGATAAAACAGAAAACTAAAACTAAATTGGTGGATTAGAATAGTCTGTTCCGTCTTCTTCCTCCACGGGATCCCACAATTCGAGGTCCCATACCTACAAGACATTATAATTCTTGTACTGAAGTTTCCTTTGCTGCGTACATTAGAGGTTACTCTCCAATTATATCACTATAAAAAACAAGATATGGTAAACTTACCTGATATTTTATCTTACCGTTGACCATCTCATCCTGGCCCAACTTGTGACGGCCCGCCAGCTTGCTCCATCTCTTTATAGGAGTTCCACAGTTATTTCCAGGCTAGCTAGAGGATAGGATCACTGTGTGTCCTCTGTGGCTTCTTCCTAACTGATTCAATCCAAAAAAAAAACCCTCCCAGGAAAGAGAAACATTAATTAGGCCTCCATAACAGGTGTCCAACCATTGTGCCAAAACCCAGGCTCGTTAAGTTGCCAAAATCTACTGATCCAAATTAGAGCGAGCAGATGAAAATGAAGCATTAACATGAAAAGAGGCAGAAACTGGAAACTCATAAAAACTTAGAGATCACTTCGCCTCAAATTCTAGTTGTATTTTAATTAACACGCTAACTACAGTGACAGGTTTATAATAAAACTGCATGCTCCCAGAATAAAAGCCTCTCAGGGATGTATCACTCTCAGGAAGAGCTGCTACATCGCATCTGCTGACTAACGTGCGGCAAAACCCCGTCAACTCTCTTCATCTACCCGGCTTGCATCGTCTTACACCATTCTGCTGTCTTGTATGTGGAATAAGGATCTTGCGGGTAATGAGGGCAGGATTCAGCTAACGCTCCACCGTGATGTCTGACAGGTAACCATCTCTTGAGATTTAAGGGCCTTCGGGTACAGGCATGATTCCACTTTGAAGACCACCAGGCAGCTGGAAGACGATGACGGAGAGGCTGCAAAAGTAGTGCAGACATGGTACTTTTCAACAATGTTGGGGGGGATTCATCTAAATCTAGAGACTGAAAACAAATGCATATCAAGGGCACTGATGTTATCGCAGCCCACAAGTCTCATAAGGAGGCTGTAATTCATCATGCTTACACTGCAGGGGAAAACTCGAAGAAGAGATATACAGAAAGTAAAAGCCAGTACAAACAGAAGACCTCGCTTTGATGTACAGAACAAAAAAACGTTGTTCATTCATGAGAACGAGGTAGGAGGGGGTCACGGTGAGGGTACTCACTAAACTTCACTTCCGATGTCGTGCTCAGTGAGCCTGGGCCAAAGATGTTGTTTTAATGGTGTGCAGAGAGAGGGAACAGGCAGAGACAGCAGAGGGATAGAATAACAGGGCGTAATAACCACCAAAGTGTTTTTCTAATCACTACAGGGAGCCTGCAGAAGCGGAAGACTCTCTCCAGACCATCTCAGGTCTGGTATTAGCATCACATCCAGTGCATTAATATGTCAACTCTGCAATCACTAATAGGTGTCTTCATGTCTATGTATCATTAACTTTAGATCTCCACAGTGGATTCTAATACATCATGTACGAGACTGGACACTGACACCGAGCCACTTGCATTTTATGTTCTGTGTTCATCCCTCATTGGACAGTGCAGCGTGTGTGAAAGTTTATTTGGAAGAGTTTCTTTAAAAAAGCAGTATATTAAATGTAACAGGAGAATAACTTTTAATCCACGGTGAGATGATGAATTGAATTTTTTTTTTACCAGAGTAGCCCAGATAAAATACTCTCAGGTAATATAGAAAACTATCTTTTAAAATCAAAGGAACACTCGCTAAATAGTATGAACTCTACAAAAGTATGTTTCATGCACAACCAAAGATGGTACATTTGTGCAACCTAATATTTCTAGTAAAAGTCTGAAATTGTTTTTCTTTTTCTGCTGCATTTGCATACTGTACTTAGATGCTTTGAAGACAGAATTAGAAAATAAAGCTAGGGTGCATTAACACTGCAAGATTTGTTACTCAGATCCAATTTCTGGTTGTTTACATTAGCTTTTTTTAACATGCACACAGTTTTTGATTGCAGTGCAAACTTGTCATAGTCCTGAGCTGACCGACGTACAGAAAAACAGTAATAACAAATAAACAATAATGTCACAGCGCAACACTTAAAAATCCCTTTGTCGACTACCTCCATTGTAACTGTCTTCTATGTTTGTATTCACCACATGTCTTCTGCCAGTGCATAATGTGTTGAATATGATCTGGAGTGAAGTAAAAATAGCAGGAATCAATATGACTGTTGGTTTTACTGTGTGCTGGATTGCCTGACTGAGGCTGCACTGCCAAAAAGAAATGTATCTGATTTAGAACCACATATGAAAGTAGTCCAAACCAGAATTGAAAAGATCAAGTTCTATGTGATTTGTGCTGTTTACACTGTTCTGATCTGAATTACATATAAGCAAAAAAAAATCAGATATAATCCACTCTTGTCTAAATGTAGCCTGTGTAACACAATATGCATTAATAATTATTAACACCAATAGTCCAGGTGTCACACTGACGCATCAAATTTAAACACACGGAGAAGTCATTCTTTATAAATAAGTATTCTTGATATTTATATTTTGCAGCTGATACCTGATACTTTTACCCACATGTGATGTTTACTCTGCAATTTAGTGTTTTTCTGTTGTGGCTTGGCTACTTTTACTTAAGTACATGAGCTCAATATTTCTTCTGCATAGAAGGTTCTCAGCAATAATCAAATGGAACAGCTGCATGCTGGGATTTGACATTGGGAGTTTATGGGATGTTATGTAGTGTCCTGCGGGAAACATAAAATTACTTCAACAAGCACCAAATTTAGGCAGCATATTTCTGGAGTTGCAATATAAGTGCTTATTATGTAAAATGTATGAAAAGCTTCTGCAACATTCTCGCCTCTATATCATCAGGAGGGTCACGCTAGGTGATATTTAGTGGTTCACACTCACCCATTCGGAAAAAACAACATTTTTTGCAATGTTTTCCAATAGCACTTGCAAGCAGCACTGTTTTCAATCAGCTCGCTGAATAGTGAGAACCCACAAGCTGGTGGCATATCCCGAGGCACTGAACCCAATCTGGGTGCAGTACAAACAGTCTAAATTTAATTGGACTTCAGAAAGCATCCTACTTCTCCTTGTGGTGAGTGATTGTGAGGAACAGAAACATCTGTACCTTACGTGAGATGAGCTCCACATCTGGCCCGAGTCCTGATTGTTTCAGGGGTGTGGGCATGCACCAACAGCTGCAACCAACCACTCCCAGATGTTTCTGATAGGCCAAGTGTCTAGCTGTTTGTTAGGCGTGGGGTGATCTTTGATCCCTCGACAGCGTTGGCTGTAGTGTTATCGTGAGGAGGGCCTGAGAGGCACTGAGAGGCGCACAACGGAAGCGCAGCAACCTCACAGAAGGGCCTGTGGTGCACTGTGGTGAAAACAGGCATGGTAAAGTGGCTTCAGCTGTGGAAAAGAACTCTTTGGAAACCACCCAGCGCTTCTATCCAGATCCAGTCGTGCTACTGGCATCGTAATAGAGGAAGTAAACACATAAGTATAGTATATAACCTTGTGATTTACAGTGGTGCCGAAAGGGAAGAGAAGAGTGTGTGTGCTTTAAGTGTTTTTAAGTGAAAGAAGTGGAAATCTTTGAAACTTTGCAATAAGAACTTAAAAACTAATAGGTCATTAAATGTTAATGTATTCAGCAAAATGATGACTTGCTCAATTTCTGCACTGAAATGCTTTTTCCATCATATATCAGTGCTGAGTAGTGTAGCACATTGTGGCATGGAAGACACAAGTGTCATAAATAACCTTTTTTCCCCCACTGCAAAAAAAAAAAAAAAAGTTTGCCCTTCTGCTGACATGATCACTCTGCCGGAGCTACACGTGGCCAGACCTCTTTGAACTGATGAACATCCTGCTCCCACATCCCAGGGCTATAAAGGCCTAACCATCCCTGTCAGCGATGTGACAGGCTTTATACACCCACCATTTTGTTTAAAGGAGAAGTGGTGCACACCATGCCAGAACTTTGAAAATAAACATGGCATTTATGGACCGGAAAAGGCTTCGCATAGCAGTGCCACTCCTGCTTCCTCTTTCATCCGCCGTGGCTTGCTTTCCGTTGAAAAGCACTTTAGCAACAGGTCCTGAAGAGGCAGAACATCAGATTTTTCTCTCATGCGTTAAATACCCATCCCTTGAGGTTCAAGTACGTACCAGTTTTAGTGCACACATCCGAGAGGTTCAACACACTGGAGAGTCCTCAATCTCAGCTCAGCCCAGCATACGGTCAACAGGGTGATGTGCTCTTCCTTCATCCGGTTTCAATTCAGATTTACTTTTCTTAGGCCTTGGGACTTTACATTGTTGGCAGTGGGTGGCAAACTGACCAAAGTATTCATTCACAAAGTGCTTATATGAACCACTTATATGATGCAATCTTAGACAAACCTGCAGTAGATGCCAGAAAGAGGAAAGGTTTTTTTTTTAGGCAGGATTGCCTGTTTTGACTTTTAGACTCTCCTGTGAGCATCATTTATGAGCAAAAATGGTTTTCTACATGATTTGACTGTGGAACAAAAGTTGGAAAATGAGTCCTCACTTCAAAGAGACTCAAGTATTTGTACAGCTCAATGTCACAACTCTTTTACCAGCAGCAGCAAAACCTAGCCCGAACTCTCAGAGGAAACAAGGAAAGAATTGTAAGATAAACAACAATCCTGCTAAATAATGCAGCATGCATCAAAGGAGGAGTTCTATACTCACCACAAAAACAAACACAAGCTTGTTATAAATCAACGGAGGGTACTAAATCCATATTAACAGACTTAACTAGTTGCAAAATCCCTGAAATCTGATTTTAAAAAATGTGTTTCCTATTGTGGTTGTGTTTCTATTGTAATACTTTCTAAAATGTAGAGAAAATATGCAAAATTACTGCAAAGTCAGGCTTGTTCTGACCCCAAAGTCTCAGCCAGACCTCAGGAAGAGCCTCTAAGTGCCAGAAAGCTCCTCATTTCCACCCCAAGTATGTGACGAGGCAGCACCCTGGACAGCTACAAGACTTCACCAAAATGGATGCTTCCTCACTTTTTTACCTCCCCGTTATTTGAACATAACGCTCAACATTATGCAAAGAGTGGTTTCAGAGTTTTTGGCGATTTCAGTTTCTCTGTAACATCTTGCTCATTTTTCATCTGAGTTTAACCAAGCAGGGTTTTACATCCCTGCGCCATGATTAAAGATACATTTTAATCTGTTTTGCCATGCCTCAAAAACATTCAGTTGCTAAATACTTGTGGCAGTGAAGAAAGTGATGTTCACTTTTTGGCCAAATTGCATCAGGAAAGTCTTTACTCTAAAGGTTATAACATCTTAGCATTCAATCTGAGAAATATCTTGACCACAGTTTCATTTTATTCACCTTTGGAGAAGTTGAGAAAGTGGGTATCATTACTTCTGGTGTTTCAAAATGAACATTAAAAGCTGAACAGCACCACAAACTTTGGGAGTTAATTAACTGATTTGCAGACTTTTCAGAAAGAGGTTTTTGGAGAGTGAATTTTTACAGTGCTGTGCCCGTCATATTGCAGGTAGTTTTGACTGTATTGTGTGAAAGGCTGAGCCATGCTTGTCCAATTTAGAACCTTTTCTCCCAAAAAAGCTCTGAAAGTAGTTTTTGGTGGTTTCTGCACCGCTAGCAGATGTGTTTTATTGCATCCACAGGAGTGAGCTGTAATCAAATCACCAGAATTCCCGGTAACATCCTGATGGCAGAAAGCCTGCAGGCTCAACCTCCCGGTGGAGCTTCGACAATTACAGTGACCACAGTGAACGTCCCTCACAATGACTGAACTATCTTACAACAAACCTCATGCTGCACCTGCCTCAAAACGTTACTCACATCGTGTGAGTTTGTAGTGAAAATGTGTGTTTTGCCAGTCCAACCTCAGGTCAGTTTTCAGTGCAAAGATGAAGAACATGCATTACTCCAAAGCAAAGGTGACCCCTGGTGGTCATGCAACTACACCAAGTGAAATTATATTGATCCAAAGAAACACATATGGCAGAAATCTTATGTTGCCATTACTTTAAGATTTGAAAAGATTTCATTCAAATTAATTCCACTAAATGATTATTGTTATTTCGGTCTGTCTGTGCAACCACTGACAGCAGATGTGTGTCACAGTGGTCTTTGTGTTTTCTGTAAGCCTAATTAGACACTTTCTAATTGATTTTCTAATTGTTCTAATTGAGCACAAAGTGGAGTCACCTGGTGAGCTTCTTGATTGTGCCATTTCAAGACAATTTAATAGATAAATCATTATGCACTAAAACAGACAGCAATGTTAAAGTGTGCATATCGACCCAGCTTCGCAAAAATAGTTTCTAAGTGTCAGCAGACTTGTCTTTTCAGGTGCTTTACTGAGCATCATTGAGCCCTCATTCGTTTGACATTGACTTTGAGATTTGGTCAGCGAAGGTTTTTTTGAAAGAATAACTGAGAAGAGGCTGCACTTTCGTTGTAAACCACATACCCTTCAAATAGGCTACAAAGCGAAACCACAACTATGCCTACATGGTCTCAGCAAAATGTGTGTTTTCCCAAAATTATGCTCCGACTGAGTGAAACTAAAACAAGGCATGCTGGAAACTGAAGTAACAAAAACTGCAGCGAGGCCATAAATTGTGTATGAAATGAAATACAGCATGTTATTAAAGACTTAGTAAATCCCAGCGTGTGGTCGTGACAGAGGTTTCCATAAAATGGATGAAGTCTGTGTTATCTCATACTTTAAATAGACAGAATGAATATAAAGACTCTTCATCATAATATTCAAGCATAATACATAAAAATGTAAATACCTTCTTCCGAGACAAAGACAGATACTCAACCACAAAAAGTGAGAGGTTTTTGAATGAGTATTGCAGACTGATAGTTTTCACACCCAAACAAACAAATTTAATACTACAAATAATATGTCATAATAAGGAGCAGAAGATTCTTAAGCTCACACTTAAGCTCAATATGTAGTTTTTTCATAGACTTTCATTGCAGCATGTCTGTTTTTATGCAGAGGACACAGTGCTTTATGCATCTTGAGCTAAATCAGGATGACTCTCTTCAGTAACACCGTTCAGACATTTCAGCACACCCTGAAGCTTGTACTGAATGCTGATAAGACAAAAATTGTTTTATTCCCCAGAACCTGTAATTCCAGTTTGAATCCATCCGTATGCTTAATGGTGCTGAAATTGAAATAGTCCACTCTTTGGCTCGACAGCTGTCTCTTTTTTAAACAGCAGGACATAAAGATTAAAGAAATGGGGTTCTCATATCAGAATACTGTCTGTGTGTCTCTCTCGAGGACAGAAAAATGATTGTACAGTCAACGATCATGTCATGTTTCATTGCACATAATAATAGTCATCCTGTGTACTACATGTACAGAGTGCCTCTCTCTCTGCTGCTTCAGTACACAACTTTCGACTAACACAACTTGCACCTTATGCGTGCAATAAAATAGAGATGACCGTAAACATTTCTCTATAATTTATCCTTTTGTCTGGCTTTCTTTTTCTTTACTCAGGCCTGAGACTGCCTAATTAAATAAAAGTAAGAAGCAGATTTACTAAGAATAATAAATACATGCTGGCTTACCAAAGGTAAACTGAATGCACCCATCTTTTCATACACTTCTTGCAATTTTTGTATTTCTTTTATGTATTTTCCAGCTTTCCAGCATATCTTTCCTCCTAAATAAAAAATGATCAGAAAAAGCAGCTGTGTATTGAAGAGATATTAAAGCTTTATCAGTTATGCAGGGGTGATTGGATGTAAAGGATGGATGCATTAAGTGCAGATTAAATCTTTATTTTCAGTTAGCAAAAAAGAGCAGGAACAATTTTCTGTTTCGCAGCAGGAGGAACTAAAGGTTAAGCAGGAAATGTTTCCGCCCGGACGACAATTCATCGGGGCCGGCTTCTGTTTACAGCGCAACGTGGGTTACCGTGACAGAACTTGAATGGCAGTGGATTAAATGAATAAAACTTTATCAAATCTGCGTTTAGGTGTTTCAGAAATGGGTAGAAAGCGCAGCGGCGAAAACTCCGCGGAGTCAAACACTCCGGCGAAAAAAGAAAAGTTCCCTGAATTTAACGGCACCGTTTTTAAAGCCATGCTGAAGGAGCCCAGCACAGCCATGAAGGGTGAGTGTCACACATCCTCACATCGCACAGAAATGATGGTGAACATGTGTCCATTCATTCATCTGTCCAGCCTCTTCTGGTGTGCATCTGTTTGCTTTGCTCATTTTTATTTAAGTGTTATTTTTAATGGCCTGCAGGGCTGGAAACCTTCATATCAACCTCCAAGAAGCTGCCCTGCTCCGATCTGTATGATGTGGTGGAGGGTTATGTTAAAATCTCCATGGAGTGTGCAGAAATATTCAAACTGCTGGAGAGAGAGAAGCATGTGGAGAGTGAGGTAAGCTGATTTTTGTTTTTCATCCTCAGCGGATGAGGACTGACGCTTGTTTTTCATCGAGTGAACTTCTAATCAAATCCCTCTTCTGTGCAGACGATGCTGATTTTTCAGAGCCTGGAGGTGATTCTTCTGCGGACTGCCAGCGACTTGTCCCACTTCAACATGGTCGGCAACACGATTGTGAAAAAGACGGTTTCCAGCTACATGAAGCTCCTGCAGGGGTCGTTCCACTCAGAGAACCACAGGTCGCTGTCATTTCCCCGCCGCAGACCAAAGAGGCTCCTAAAGTTTGATCTAATGTCGCGTCTTCTGTCGCCCTCAGGTTTGTCCGTCAGTGCCTCAGCTTCCTGTCCGCGCTGGTGTCTCAGAGTCCCGAAGCAGCCAGAGAGGTCCTCAGTCACATTCACATCAGCAAAACTCTGTCCGGGCTGGCAAAGAGAAAAGATAAGAAGGTGCGATTGAAGGGAAACTTTCTCTTATCTGTTGTCCTGTGTTGTCGGTATGCACGCTTACCTTCTTCTCTGTAAACTCTCCAGGGGAGGCCGGATGTCCGCATGGCTTTTATCCAGTTTGTGCTCTCCTTTTTGGTGTCTGGAGACAACGCAACAATTGGACAGATATTAGAAGTCAAAGGTAATGATTAGATATGGATTAAAATGTGGACAAAGCACTTTTATTTGCAGTGTGTTGATGATATGTTCGTGTTGTGTGTCAGAACTGCTGCCAGAGATCCTGAACACGGGTCTGAAGGAGGACAGGATGTCTGTAGTCAGTCTGATTTTGTCCACACTGAAGAGTCGAGTGAGTGTTCAGCACATCACATGCTCTATTTAAAGATCAGTTCATGGATTTGATGATGATAGTTGTTCTTATTTTTCTTTCTACAGGTCGTACTAAACAAGGCGATAAGTAAAACACAGAAGGTGCGTTTTTTCACGCCTGCTGTGTTGGCCAACATAGCATCTCTGTATAAGTGGAACGGGATTGTGGATGCAACCACTGATGATGACAGAGTGAGTTGTTTGCTTTTTTGTCATTTGTTTATTGAAACTAAGGCTCTGTTAAACAGATGTTTCTTGCAGCCTGTGTGTCTACATTTTTTTTTTTTCTTGAAGATTGAAGAGGACTCCGAGCATGCCGGCGTGTCCGTCATCAGGGAACTCGTCCACAGTTTCCTCATCGACCTGTGCTGCTCTCGTAAACATGGCATCAGCTTTCATGATGCCAGCTTTGGCACAGCCGGCAGGTAAATAATCACATCATCACTTTACCCTTCTTCACACCTCTAGAAACTCCTCATGCTGATCGTAGGGTTGAACCTTTTCCAGGGCTGGCAACATTGTGTTGCTGCAGTTCCTGGTGGGGCTGAAGCAGGCCACAGAGGACGAACTGGTGGCAGAGCTGGTGGTGAATGTGCTGAAATTCAGCCCCGACATACTGGCCAGATACTTCCAGGAGACTCAGTATTCATACGCCCCTCGCCTGAAAAGTGCGTGGCAGGACAATGTCAAGTTACTTAAAAAGGTAATGCCGGCTTGTGTGTTTGACTCTTGTAGTGTTGCTCACATCTGTTTTTGAAAATAATAATTATCTTTGAATTCAGATCTACGAGGCCCAGCCAGAGACGTCTGCGGTCTTTCAGACCCGTGAGCTCATCCCTCTCCCTCGCCTGCTCTCCATGATAATGGTGATATCTCTTCCTCCGGTCTGTAACAAGGCTTTCTTCACGCAGGGACTCAGTGTAAGTGACTCTGCCTCTTAAGATAAATGAACCAGTGCTGTAGCTGCAGTACTACAACACGCTGAAAATCTACAGTCTTATAATGTCAGGATATCTCCTCATGTCTGACAGCTTGCCAACACAGGGGTGCAGCTCACAACTCTGTCACTGATGAACTTCATCCTGAAAAGAGCCAATAAGAACATGGAGTACCTCCTGGATAAGTCGGAGTGGCACAGCTCAGATGTGTACACACTTGACATGATGGAGGAATTGGTGCAGCAGTACCGGGAGACGCTCAGCAAGGTAATCTCAGGAAAGTGCTTCCTTAATATCCACCGACGCACCATCAAATAACTCGTGTCTTCACTTTTGAATCTCCGTTCCAGATTTTACCCGACATGACAAGCATAGTTGCAAAATGGCAGTCACTCAGCAAGAAGGAAAAGACGGATGGTGGAGAAAAAAAGACCAAAACTGAAGGAAGTGCTGAACAGACAGATAATAAAAATGAGGCACCTGGTAATAACATTATCATACATGTATATTTTTTTATTTGTATTAGTCTTGTAAAGCAAAGATGGAAGAACAGAAAAAAAATATTTGACTGTTTTTTTTTCTTCTGTTCTGTTGTAGCAGGTGCAGACACCGCTGAGGTAATCCTGCTGAAGGCTCTGATTCTTCAGGTCATATGTCTTTACCAGAAAGTAGTGCCACATCTGGTGAACCAGTGCAAGTTTGACTTCAGCAAGCTCTTAAAAGGTGATGTTTGTTTTTGTTTTTTTTCTTTAAACCTTAACCTCAAGTGATCTGTCTCCATCACACTATAATGGTTCTTAAACAACGATTTATTTAACCTCTCCAGGGATTGTGTCAGAGAAAGGGATGAGGGAAGAGGTTCCTCCAGTTTTGCAGCATCAGATATTGCAGTTGGCCCTCGATCTCCCTGCAAGCAAGTTTTCCTGGTTCCGCATTCAGGTGAAGTGACTACACCGTTTTATTTCAGTATTTTAGACCTGAATTCTAAGTGTTTGCTCTTTCGCAGGTATTTAATTTGTCTTGTTTCTTATTGGTTGTATTTATACTGTTCCCAGGATGTTGCAGATACAGAATCATCATCTGGAGAGAAGTCAGTACTTTACCTGCTTCTCAAGATGTTTGTCAGCAGCAGCAGCAGCCACCTGAAAACCTCCACACGGATGCTGGTTTTAAAAGTAAGGTACACTTATTTTCCTCTGTGCCTTTGTTTTGAGCCTGCACTAAATGCGAAGCATAGATATTCAGATGTTTGAATCTTCCAACCAGGCAGGCATGAGACTTGAGCATTGTAAACCCCTAATTATCTCATATTCACTTTGACAATCAGACTGTAAGGAAGATTTTTCTTAATAAAGATTAAAAAAATCCTCTTGTAGTCATGTAAAGTAAATCTACTGAGAGAATGTATTATTTCATCTGAGGGCGCAGCAGCATTTCTAGATCAGACAACAGTTCAGTTGTTAGTTAAGAAAATGTGTTTGTTCTTAGTACTTCAAACAACATCAAGCTTTATGATTTAATGGTTGCAGCATATGAAAAAGTCTCTATGATAATACCTAAAATATTAATATAAAAGTTAAAACTGAAAAAAGATGCATCCAAACTTCTCTCAACAGTATTGCTTAAACTCATTCCTTCCTCATATTCAGGTGCTAAAGGACAGTGGGGTGTTTGAGTACACCTGGACTGAGCTTGAGCTGTGGCTTGACCAGCTGGCCAGAGTGGATCCAAACCAGCAAGAGGCCGTCATCCAGTTCTTGGAGAGGGTGAGCGCCTCTGTGTAACATCTCTTTAAAATCTCAGCATTTCTCTCTGTTACAGTCATACTCTAGTCTACAAATTTTTAAACCATGAAGTGTGACTTAACACTGCTCTCTCACTCTCAGATGCTGGTGAAACTGGTGTGTAATTCTCACACTTACACAGATAAGGTCGCCAGCCTGGTCCAGGAGGCAGCTTATCTGCAAGCTAACCTGAGCAGCCAGGAGGGAGACGCTGCCAGTACCCCAATCTCACACATAGATGGCGAGTATTTAAAGAAGAAAGATTAAAAATTCAATTTCTCCCAGCCAAAGGCATGTCTGTGATTTTTCTTCTTTAATTTTTTTTTACTTCTAGATGTCTTAGACATGCTGGATGTCATTATGGAGGGTAATGAAGGTGAGATGGAGGAGTTCGGGCCATCTCTGAGCGAGGACCTCATTATCCAGACTTTCCCCTTCAGCGCGGTCGTACCTGCTGCGCTGGAGGCCCGAAACAAACTTCCTGCAGATAAGGGTAAAGCAGATCAGTCTTAATGGGTACAAGTTGTAAAATGTTGAGTGGAAGTTGCATACGCAGACTGTGAAATAATTAAAAACATTGTACAGTTCATGTGCATCATCCTTCCTAATTTTCTGCATCTGTTAAAATCAGAAGCAGGTTCATTGCTGTGGTTTGCACAGACACGAATTTGTCTCGGTGTATCGGTGCATAATGTATGAAAGTATTATTAAAAAGAAAATATATGAAATGTGTGCAACTTTATCCTTGACTGAAGCTTGCCTTATGTTTTTTCTGCTCATTGTTAAGTATGTAGAAACTCACTGTGGCATGTTATAATGCTGATAAGCGTTTGTCTCCTCCCTCCTCAGGTGTGGTATATGAGTATTTGTCTGCGGTGCTCTCGGATGTGCTGCACTGTCAGAGAGAGCCGCTCCCCTTCTGTCTCGCTCTGCTGCAGTACGATAAAGAGCTCGTGTCCTCAGATATCTCCGCTCCTCCTCATCCCTCCGTCGTGCACCTTCATCATTATTACTCTAAATGGCTGCCACAGCAGAGCCGCGAGGAACTGGTCAGTTTTCGGTGGAAACAAGGGATTGTTCAACTTAAGAGTGACATACTTTCATTACGATTTACTGACATAGAAAATAAACCTCTCTCCTCTCTCCTTCTTGCAGTTCAAATCCTCTGAGTGTCCTGTAGAGGAATTGTCAAAATCCACTTCATTTACTGCACTGATGAAAGCTGCGTACAGCCAAGGACTGAGCACTTTGCTTGAGGACTCCTTCAGGAAGAATGTGGAAGGAACTTTAACTCCCATGTTGATGGATGAATTTCCAGTAGCAATCAAGCAGACGTTACTTTACGTAAAATCAACAGTGGAAAACTTTGGCACGGTAAGACCACAAAAAAACACTCATAACCAAGTAAATCACTAAGGTGAACATGTACACAACACATTGTATCCCTCTGCACAGTTCTCCAAAGACACAGGAACGGCCTCCCTGAAGACCTTAATGGGAATACTCCAGGATTTGGTGATCAAGCTGCAGGGCTTTCAGGAGACGGCAAACTCTGAGCCAGCAGCAGAGGACTCACAGGAAGGATCAGACCTCTTCCTGGAAATCAACCAGTCAACGACCATAGAAGCCAATAAAGAGCAGGTTAGGGAAAAGCTCAGCACATGCATATTAATTTTCTTTCCTATGACTCATGTTCCCAAGTTGAATTCTATTTTTAGATGACTGATTCTAATATGGCCTCCTCTCTGTTTAGATCCTTGTTTCTGCGCTTGGTTCCATCTTCAAGCATCCGTGTTTGGAGCAGTGGTTTCTGGCTCTGGAGCTGGCTGCTTTGCCTCCTCACACTCTGAACCCCGTGAGGCTGAAGCACCTGAGTGCTCAGCTCAGTGACGACATTCTGGCCCTGCTGAAGACCAGCTGCCCCACTCTGCACGATCTGGGTCACCTGGAGTTTATTCACAGTTATACAGCGGCTGTAGAAAAAGCTGTATTCAGGGAGCTGATGGAGAAGGGCTCACAGGCTGCAAAGAAACTGTCCACACCTTTTCGGGCCCTCCAGTCTCTGCACAGCTACATGGACCCCTGTGATCTGAGGGAGGTGGTCTCCAAGTTGCTGCTCCTTCCCCAGGAGAGCCTCATCTCCCCTGGCGGCGAGGGCGCACAAGCCGAACTAAGTGTCTACGGTCAAGCAGCAGTGCAGATCCTCACGGAGTCTAAAGCTAACTCTTCCCAGAACCACGGCATCTTCCTGTCGCAGTCGCACCTGCACGGCCTGGGCACGCTGCTGCTGTCGTGCTCCAGCCCCGCGCTGGAGGCCTTCCTGCTGCAGACGCTGTCTAGCGAACCAGGCAGCGCCAAGCTCATCCACACAGATGTGCTGCTGCACTTCCTGCGGCGGCCTCGAACGGACACTCAGGCCGTCGTCTTGCTGCTGCTCCAGAATTGCTCCACACACCGCCTCTGCTTTGAGATGTGGTGCTTAGAGCCAGCGAACATGGAGAAGCTTTCTGAGCAGACAGAAACATTTCTTCCACTAATCAACACGTACCTGCAGGTGGCGAGTAGAGAAGATCCTGCCAGACCTAAAGATGGTGTAGTAAAGCTAATTCTCTGTTTTGAAGCATTTATGATTTATGTCAATATTTTTTTTTCTTTTTTTGCAACTTCTTGCTACTATGCTTGCTGCTATGTTTTTTTAAATAATCCAATATAAATATATATATAAATATAAAATAATCCAATTGCCTTTCACCTTTTTTTAGTGCAAAACGAAGTTTTAAAAGCCTTGAAGCAAGCCCTGCTCGCCAAATTGTCCCAGTGTCTTCTGGGAAACCTGACAGAAGCCTCCGGAGCCGAGCTGGCTGAAACGCTAGCCAGTTTGATCAAGCTCTCTGCGAGCATCAAAGACTCCAGGGAACTTATCAGCAATCTGCCCGCCGCTCTTGAAAAAGGGGACAGCTTCGAAAGGTTTTAATTAACTCTTAATGCTATAAGTAAATTATCAGCATCACGAGATATTTGCTGAATGTTGTTTTCTCTTGCAGATGGCAGCTAGTAGATGTTATCACTGAGAAACTGGCGGATCGCCCAGAAGAACAAGAAACCTGGAGGAAGTCTATGATCAGCTCCGCCCTCAAATGTCTCGCCGCCACTTTCAGTCACTCCAAAGATCAGACTGCGTCCCCGTCGGAGCAGGAGCACAGCATCCTGGACAGACTGCAACAGCTCATAGTGGGTTTCCTTCCCTCACACATCCCATATTTTTTTGTGCTTTACATTCATAACTCACAATTCATCGTCTTTACACAGACTTCGGCTGAAGACATCGCTGCATCTGAGTGGAACAGTTTTGTCAAGAATGGACTTAAGTAAGATCTGAATCCATCTAAATCCATTTTTGTTCAAAAGCATCACATCAGATTTATTTTTTTCTTATCGATGACCTAAAAGAGATTCTTGTCCTGTAGATATCGCTACAGAGATTCCCACTTTGTGAACACACTGAGCAGCCTGTTGGAGGTGATGCAGAGCAGCAGTGAAGCCCAGAAGGATCTGATACCTTTGTCCACCCTTCACATGATGACCAGCAGCCATTCTCTGTTTCTGCCCACCATGTTGGACTCTGATGAAGATCCTAACAGGTGTCAGGCTAAAGGTACGTATGAAGTAGAATAAAATGGGGGAAAAGAACATTAAACTGCAAACTTAAAGTCCTCAGTGGTTTTATTTTGTTGTCATTACAGAAGCGTTGGTGTCCCTGCTTCTCTCTTTGGTGAAGAAATGCCCAACGGTCTGTAACTTCAATCACTTTGTCGTACTTTTGGGAGCATATGGCGCTACACTGAGTACTGCAGGTAAAACAGGAAATCTAAGTAATTTTGTTTTCATGCGTTGGTTGTCTTTCTTTTCCTCCTAACATCTAGTTTTGGTTTGCAGATCAGAAACTGTTACTGCTTCTTCAGGAGTATGAAAAAAACAATGTCAGTTTGATGAAGTTTCAGTAAGTAACTCCCATGTTTGTGTGTTGCACAAGCTACGCATGCACAAGCTATTTGCAAATGCTGAGTGTGAGTTTTCAACTGCAGATCCTTCTTGTGGGGCCCAGCGGCTGTGGAGCACCACAAGACCAGAAAGAGCCTGGGAGCTTCTCTGTGGAAGCAGACGAGCTCGGACGACGTGTTGGCTCTGCTGAAAAGCGACAGGATGCTCCAAACTATAGCGCAGTTTCCTCAGCAGCGCAGAATCATCCTGCAGGTGGATATTTTTATTTCTTTTCCTTTCCAAAGCAGCGTCATTACAATAATAATTTACTTAAAGTTAAATACACCAAAATCACAAAAGACTATTTTCTCAAGGTTATCTATTGGCACCAAGACTTGCTGGTGCATGGAAAAGAAAGAAATTGTTTCATGTGTATTTTTTTTCATTCTTTGAGTATCGCAATGAAATTGCACGTTCATCCACTGTGGTGATGTGGCTGCAAAAATCTAGAGATAGATATCGATGTGGGTCTTTTTTTACTTTGTGTTTTGAGCTGCTGTAACAGTGAAATTTCCCCACTGTGGGATCAATAAAGGATCTTATCTTATCTTAATATATAATGTAATTTCTTTCTTCCAGGATGACAAGGAGCTGCTTTACAATAACAATGCAGTCAAGGACCTCGGGAATTTGTATGATCCCTGTTTTCTTTTGCCTCTGTTCAGCGCCATACTGCGGCCAGGTATTTTTTATTGCTGTTGCATTATCTATTCTCATCTGATTATGTATGATTGTCACTGTTTATCACCATTTTAACACTTTCTCCTTTTTCTGCGTGACAGAGTGTGTGATCGACTGCCTCAAGTTCGTCTCCAGCCACGCCCTCGGACTGACCGTAATGGCTCTGAGCAGCTACGACCCAAAAGTTCGAGCCGCAGCGTATCACGTGCTCAGCTGCTTCTACCAACACCTGGAGGGCGCTCGGTTCAGAGAGAAGAGACAGGTGAAGTGTCAGGGAGGCAGCGTGTGAGCCTTTAAATATCATAGCTGCAGAAATGACCACCAGAAACGCTCACACACTTGCATTTTTTTAATCAAACAGCTGCTGTACTTGATGGATATGGTGAAGAATGGAGTCCGACAGCAGAATCAAAGACTTCCATTCATCCTCACCAGTTATATCACCAAAGTCGCTCTGCAGATGCTCAAACCTGGTGTGTAATCCTGAAAACGAATAATGTTTCCATGAGGGTGTTTGAAGCTTTTTTTTTAATTGATAAGGAATTTTGCATAATTACAAAGTTATATCTATATCTGTATTTTACTTTTTGTTTGCTCTATTTATGGTTGTTTTCCTATATACAGTATACATTTTACTATTGCCTGCTGCATGACTGACTTTGCCCTCAGAATTATTGACCTCCTTCCTTGTTTCTTTCCTTATTTCCTAGAGGACCACATGTATGTGGTGTTAAACAGGTTTCTGCTGTCCCATCAGAGTCTGGACTTTAGAAGAGTCCCAGAGTTCTTCAAACTTTTCTATGGCTTTGACCTTGAGGTAAAGATTAATAGAAACTGCTGAGAACATTGTTTTTGTTTTCTTGTGCTGCAGGTGATTAATCACGCTCTGAGAGTCTTACCCTGAAAAAAAATCTACGACTGTCCAAATATACTCCTCTTGCGTCAACAACATTTAACCTTCATCTGTTTGTTTTGTTTAGCTCAGTTTTTTTTTTTAGACTGATGTTATCTGTTTCTTCGAAGGCGGCGTGAGTTGTGGGAGTATGACTGACTGACTGTTGTTTTTCTGCAGAATAAAATGGAACGCGAGTGGATCCTGAGTGTGCTGGAGGAAGGGATGAGTGACGGACACTGCTTTGAGTTGTGCGACCAACAGGGCATCTTTCAGACCCTTTTAGGCTTCAGCAGCAGCCCCCTGTGTGACGAACACACTCAGGTACACACTGTGGGGAATTTTTAATGACACAACACATTAGCTGTGAAATCAAGAGTCCTGAACTCAGACAAAAAGAGATTAAATTAAGATTACATGCAAAAACTAATGAATGAATGCGGCAATAGATACACTAATATTCACTGTAGAGGAAAGCAAATAGAGGTATGTCTAATGTACATTTATTTCACATATATCCCTCCACTAGGTGCAGATTATTAAGGTGTTTTGTCAGGCCGCCTGTATAACCAAAGCAGCTTATCACCTCACCAAGAGCTGCGGCCTCCTACTCTGGATTATTCAGGTGGTTGAAAAAAGGTGAGCTCGAGAGTAAGGCCAAGTCTTTATTTTGTCTCTTATCGTTCATTCTGGAACAATTAATAAACGTCCTGCTCTGTACTTTACTTATGATCCTCATCAGGAATCTAGACCAGCAGCTGCTCAGATCCATCATAGATCTGCTCCATGTGCTGTGGTTCACTCACCTCGGGCAGAAGGAGAAGCAGCTGGCTGAAGCCAAGTCCTCCTCATCTACAGAGGAGAAACCTCAGAGCTCAGTGAGGTGTCTCCCACTCCCGCTCATCAGTGAATTCCTGTGTGTGGCATTATCTATCAGCGGACACCTCAGGTAAAACACCGTAACTGTCAGATTAAACGTAGGCTGGCGTAATCGTGTGGTGTTCAGCTGGCCCAAACCTCACATCATAAATGTTAAAAGTCTTTTGGTCAAGGATGTCAGTGTTTGTTTGTTCTTTTTCCTGTCAGGTTGCGTGTGAAGGCCGCTCAGCTGCGCCTGTTCCTGCAGACTCTTCGCTCTGTGCTGAAGCATCGTGGGGCAGCTCTCAGTATGAGCGAACAGGCCAACCGGCTGACGCTCCACCCGCAGCCTCTCTCCTGTACCGAGGCCCTCGCCCCCCTTCACTGCTGGGCCTCGCTGTCCCGCAACGCAGCTCTCCTCACCCAGATACAGGCCTTGTCCGAAAAGCACAAAGTGAAAGAATTGCTGGGTAAGCGCCATCGATTGTGTCCTTCAACAAATTCCCATCACGCTGAGAAGTTCGTACAAATATTGTCACTGACTTGCTGCCAAGTTGCTGCCAAAAAAAACGTAATGGGAAAGGACGTGATAGATATTATTAAAACTGCTGCACTTGTTGGTCATTATGGGTTGAATGCAGACTGTCAGCAGTCTCTCAGTTAAGCCTTTACTGCCTTTACCAAAGATATCAAATTAATCTATGCAAAAGTATCACAAAAGCTTTAAACTAACAAATATGCCAAACTTAGACAAAATACATCATCAAAAAGACACTATTGCTCAAACATGGCTTTTCTGTAGCTTCGATAACATAACTGCTCACTATAGATTGTTTTTTAGGAATTTGTCTTCACAATCTGTTTATTGTCTGTTCTGGTGATCCTATGAGGTATCTGAGCAATTGACAATAAAAACATGGAGCCTAAATTAATTCCCACAAATTATTTATTAGCATTTGATATCTGACTTGCAGGGTTATATTGAAGGTACGGTCACTTTAGAAAGTTCACAACAAGTTCACGACCATCTAACATTTGTGATCGCTCCGCAGTGTCTGTTCTCTTTGTAGGGAAATCAATGGACGTGAACCAAAATGTGATGACATCATTACACTCTGTCTAAGTTTTCCCATTACAAACAGGGGAGAAATTAGATCTGTATTGTGTTTCACAGTCTCTAAATCATTCCTCATATCTTTAATGGCATAAACATTTTTCATCCTCCTCTTCAGGAGTTGGGAAGGATAAGGCCCGAGGTAAAGGCTCCATTTCCAAAGCGCGGCCACAAAAAGAGAACCTGGCGGAGGACGCCGAGGCTGAGAAACAAGAAGAGAGTCTCCTGATGGAGTGTAAATCTTACCTCAGCAGTATCTTTATGCACTGGGAGCTCGTGTGTCCCCTCGCTGAACCCCGGCCGGCTCAGCCAAGAGACAAACTGGATCCCAGTCCGCTGGGTGACGATACAGCGCACCTGCTCGCCAAGTGGTCCCTGAGGTGCCTGCTGGAGGACTCGTACGATGAAAACAGAACAAAAGAGTTCCTGCACTGGGCCGAAAAGACTGTGATGAAACACAAGCAGGTTGTGGATGTTGTGTTACTCGATCCCGGCTTCAAAGCGGACCTCCTTCGACTCTACCACCTGGCCTTTGAAGCTCAGTGTGACTCCAGCATTTCAGCCAGAGTGGAGACCTTCCAGCGATTTACCAACATGATGTTACGCTTGCTAGAGACCCAAGGCCGCCTTCCAGAGCTGCATCAGGCAGTCGTCTCTGCCTGCCTGCCGGAAGCCTCACATGACGATCAGTCTAGACGTGGTAAGAGCCTGATGCTTTTTTCACACACTCCATCTGTCACTGCCAGTGTGACCACTAAAAAACACCATATCAATACTGTAACAATATGCTACTAAAAAATCTCTTTTATTGACTAATTTGAGAGATGTTCAGAAAACTGGTGGCCAAACTTTTAACTAAGTAGGGTTAAAAACTAAACGTGACAGTGATGCCATCAAGTAGTACATGACATTAAGACCTAAAGTAATCAGATCCTCATAAACTTTTATTGAAATTAGATTAAAGTTCAATTTGCCCTAATGAGGGATTTATTGTTTAGTGATGTGAAACTGCATCTGTATTTTCTTTTTGCATTGCAAGATGGATTGTTAAACATTTTTTCTGATTTTTTTTTTCATGAACTATTTGGCTTACTGAATAAAAGCTTAAACACATTAATGGAAATTACGGTAGTTTTCATGTGCCACAATTGCAATACCAATGCAGGAGAAACTTGATTTTCACACACTTGTGAGAGTTAGAAATGTGCCAACTTGATGGATTTTTCAAAAGACTTAGATTACTGAACGTCTGCACACTTACTACAATATTAAAACCACACAAAAAAAACTTGAAAAGAAGCATTTTAATACTTTTGTTGATATCTGGAAAGCTAGAAAGTGATATCCTGTGGGATTTGTCTTCAGTTGTAATAAGCTGTCATGGAAATGAATGAATACTCTTGTTTTCTCTCTTCCAGAAGCAGGGCTGTGTCTGCTGTCGTTGTACATCCACGAGCTCTGGAGTGGAGCCGCATCACCCGAACTGTTCCTGTCTCACGTCGGTTTGGTGACCAGAGCCAAGTGTAAGAGACAGAAAGCATCCAAGTCATCGCCGACTGAAACGGACATCAGAGCCATCTGTAAAGAAATCATGGCCATGAAGAGTTAGATGTTACAATGATAGACCTAATGACAAGAAAACTCATTTTGCTTCTTTGTTTGGTTCATGTAAAAAGACTGAATATATTTTGTAAAATCATCTGTTATAAAATGTTGTTTACAAATGTGTTATAAAGTTGTGAATGTTTTTTAAAAGTTGGTTTCCTGTTTACCCTCATTTTAAATCAGTGTAACTGTATTTCAACATTTAAGTTTTAAAAAGTGTTGTGGACAAAATTTCAGAAATTAAATACAGTAAAGGTTTTGGATTAAGTACTTTTAACATTGAGGGCAGGGTTCACCTGCACGCACACAGGATAATAGTTACGTAATATATTATTCAATAGTAAGGCCTTGTACTTTGTAGGTATTCCATGAAATGAAAGCAAACAGAACTATTAGTTGCTCTCTCTTACACACTGCCTTAAAACCTCTAATCTCAATATTTCTCAGTTCCCTGACATTCTTCACATCATTCAGGTTTACAATCTGTGCCAATCACCTCAGTTTCTGTCATTTTTGTTCACATCCAAAACAGCGCTGTCATTCAGATTCGGTCTCGGGTCAAACCATTGACGCTCTGCGACTTCCTTTGATTTTGCATCTGTGAAAATGTAAAGAATAAGGTCAATTACAGCTTTGTGGCTTTAGATCAAATTACAACATGTATATCTGTATATGCCAAGTGTTTGAGTCAGAAGAAGAACCCAGACTTTATTAACCCCACTAAAGGATTTTTAAACCCACTTCACTTGATTTCCATTCAAGGCAGTCAGACTTTTAAAGATTATTACTTACCGTGGAAATTTCTCACCGCGAGACATCAGACTCAAACTGAAAAAGATGAGTCCCACAAAAGCTGCCAGAACTATCCAAAATATTATAACAATTGAGTCTGAAAGGAAAGTGGGGAATTGCTGTTATCTTCATGTAACATGAGAAGGCAAATACAACATTTCTATAAAGCCTAAAGACTTACATTTATTGATTTTCAGCTTGCTCTCATCCACAATCACAGGAGTAAGATAATCATAATAGTATTCCCATTCATAGTGAAAAGTGCTGGTTGAGTTCTCCATCACATCCATGATGACTCATTTTGGGAGCTGAGTACTGCTGTCAAGAAACTGGTGAGCAAAAAAAAAAAAAAAAAACATTCAGGGCTTCCTGTGATTAAAAACAAAAGTGCTGCAGTTTCTAACATCTGTAGAAAGTTGGTCCTGTTTGTTCCAAGCCTGGAGAAAAATCCCTGTGACCCACATGTGTTTGTCTGCTCAACTCCAGTTGTTTTCCCCCTCAGCTCAGATGTAGTATGTGGCTCAGGTCACAGATCACAACATGTGCAGTGTGCAGGTTTGTCCACAGGAGTGCATGATTGAGACATTCAGCAGGGTGAGAAGAAGAAAACGGAGTAAAAGCTGAAATGTTGTAACATGACCAATAAAACCATTGTGATTGGGTCTGCTATAACTACATATATATATATATATACACACACACACACACACACACACACACACACACACACACACACACACACATACATATATAGATGCTGAGCATTAAAGTCTGGAAAGAGAGTCGACTGCATCTTACACGACAAAAGGATGAAAGTGGTTGGGATAGTCTAAAATAAAAATAAAAGTCAAAACAGTGTACAGCCTCTTAAATGTATTCATATTATTGGTTGATTTCTGTTATTAATATTCTTATTATAATATGAGATGTAATTATTGTCCATCCCCAATTGTAGGGACAACATATTGTTCCATGTATAGATTTTGTGTGTTCTATTGACATTTCCTGTCCTTCACTTCCTGTTCGTTTATTTTTTTTTGCGTTCCAACCAGATAACACATCACCTCTTGGGGGATCATGTGCGATAGAGACCTGAGGTGCGATTCTATCCTCTGATAAGCGACTGGTGGGAGAGCACAGCTGCTACTTTCACAGACGATCAGTGGCTGCAGCATTTCAGGGAATCAGGGGAGACTTTCTCCTACCACTGCGCGGTTCTGAAGCACAGTTGAAGAGGCAAGACACCACTTATCGCCTCTGCATCCCCCTTTACAAGAGAGTGACTTTGATGCTCTGTAAATTGGCCAACCACTGTGACTGCAAAACTGCGGCAGATCTCTTCGCGGTCGTGGTGGCATCTGTTTGCCACTGTGTGCATGAGTTCTGCACAGCAGCCACTGAAGTGCTCAAACTGCAGCTTTTTGTGACACCAAATGACTCGTGAAACTTATGAAAAGGCCAGACTTTATTATCACACATATGGGATTCCTCTGTGTATATACAGTATGCAGTAACGCATTGCAATCATCAAACCACTGCACTACCAGTTTGATCAACCTCATAGAGAAAGTCACCTTGCCATCTTTTTACAAGCAGTTGTGGAAGGCCAAGGCATGTTCTGAATCATTCCAGCAGAGTTGCAGGGTCATGGGCATGTGAAGATTTCCCCACCAGGATGCTCGACATCTGCAGAACTGCCTGTTTTATTTTCACTGATGCGGGGTATCTGTCTTAACACTGGTTTCTCAAACTCTCTGCAGAGCAAGAGCTGTTTGATGCTCGGATTAGTGGAGCTTGCAGCGGAGCCCAGCGTGCTTTTAAGAGGCTGAAGGGTAAGTGGAGGTGTCTGAACAAACAAAGTGACTGCACTGCACTGTGGAGACTGTCAAGGGCATGGTGGAAACATGCTGTTCACTTCTTAATCTCTGTGGGGAAAAAAACACAAGGATATGTTCTTTCCTGAAAGAATCAGCTCTGAGCGTCTTCAGGCTGTTAATAGAAAACCTCAGAAAAGAAGAGACTTGTTGCTTGATTTATAGCAGCTGATGATGTAGAATAATCTCCTTGCTGTTTTTATTATTACGCCACAGTTACTGTCATCAACAAAGGCCATAGAGTTTCTGACTTATCAGTGGATATGTTATTGATTTCTACAGTTCATTCAATTTATCAAAAAATGGTAAATTAAATTCATTGGCAGCAGTTCAACAGATCAGCAGTTAATATATAAAAGAAATTCCAAAAAGATGCTGTCCTTGTGGCTTGTAAAACACAAATGCATGCAGTATTTTTTTTTCTAATGTTTTCTTTTTGTTTGTTTGTTGTGGCCCATGCTATGTAGATACATACTTACATTACATCCTATGCAGCATAATGTGCATTTCCCCAACAGTATTTAATGGTGAGAGGGGGGATGTCATTTGTTAAATAATAAAAGTTGATTTAAGTAGTGCCCACTAAAATATTGGATAAGATATTGCCAAGATTTCAGGGGCTTGAATAGATTTACAGATAAATAAACTATAGGCTCCTCACAGCAGATTTAACCTGCACACGTTTAATTGAATTCTTGGGAAAGCTCATATTTTATATA
>JBAJHX010000049.1:5600636-5656991 GCA_037176925.1 Amniataba percoides | reverse complement strand
TGTGCATTATTGTCTAAGGGACGAAATTTACAGTCTTCCACAGCAAGATAAAACTTCCTCTCATCAATATTTTCAGTAATACACCCCCCAAAATATTAAGGGAATAAGATTTTCCGGCATTCCTGAAGGCCGCGGTGACGTCAGACGCTGACAGGCACGCACGGGGTGGAACCGCGATGCTAACAGCAAACAGATCTTTGGCTAGCAATGTGACAGACCTGAGAACAAGACAGAGTTTCACCGTCAATGTTTGATATTTCTAGTTTTATAACCACACATGCTTCAGCGTTGGTAGAGAAGACACCTTCGTCGGGCGGTTTTTCAACGTAACAAGCCGGTATGGATGCAGTGAACGCGTTCAACATGGAGGTAAAGTTTGCTCTTGTTGTCACATCAGTCCGAGCAGGCTAATGCTAACCCACCTCACTTGATTTGACCATTAACGACACCTGATTTATCACGCTAATTATATTAAACAGCTAATTATGCTCACCCTCTAACTGTTTGTTAAGAATAAAGGGGCAGATTAAAAGTAAACATTGTCTTTTGGGTGGATTTGTTAGCAGCTTTAGCTTCAGTCCAACGCCTGCAACGTAGCGTTAATCCTGCGAGGCCTGTTATTTCCTGCTAAGTGCTCATTATCACAGTTAACAACAACAACATCAACAACAATAATAATGAATATGAAGGATAATGATACAATTAATAGCTTTATAAGCAGTTCATATATGTATTATGTTGAAAACCATTATGGGAACAGGAAATTTTTACCTTCTTGCACATCCAATTTCACTTAAGTAGGTATAATTCACACATTGTGTTTATCTTGTGTGTGTGTGTGTGTGTGTGTGTGTGTTTGTGTGTGTGTGTATGTTAAATTTTTCTACTTACTTCATTTATATTTTTGCACCATCACATAAAACAAATATGAAAATCCTATTTTAATAGTTAATCATGGTTTGTGTCCTGCTATTTTAACTAAATATGGATTTTAATGTTCACTCATTAATATTATTTTATAAGAGGGAGTAAAGTCTGAATTAAGCACAATATTTAATGAATATGTGTTATTTAGTACTTTGGTCCAATAACACTGGACAGTCCTCTTGTCTTGCTGTGTGTTTTTAATATGTGCTTCTTTAGGTAGGTTAGGGTCATTTCTATTTTTTGCAGTCTCGTGGAAGTTTGCTGCCTGAAATTTTTTAAATTCAAATTACAGGAAAGGTCAAGATTGACTTGTTGTCCATCACATTTGGTGTGGGTTTATTTTGTCTATTTGTTGTTTCTAACACAGAACACTGCATGTTTTCCAGTATTACTGTATACCAGTATTTTTCCTTATTAATTTTTTTTTTAATCAATCAGTTGTTCTCCATGATTGACATGAAGCCTCCAATATCCCGTGCTAAGATGATGTCTGTAACAAAGTCAGCCATCAAAGCTATCAAGGTAAAGTCCTGAACTGTACAAATTTTATTGTTTTACTATGGCATCTCCCAGATTTTAAACTTTTTAAAAAAATAATAATAAAGAAAATTCACAAAAACCAATGCATTATGACCTGTGGTTTGACCCACTGTGGGTTTTGTAATATGCAGTAAATAATGTCCATCTTCCTCATTTGTCTGAGATTTTTCTATCTGTTATGGAGGAATTGAAAGATTTTGCGGTACATTAATAAGCATTGCATAAATGAATATGTACCGTTAAATGATAACTTTAAATGACTCACCTCTGGTAGTTTGTGTTGGTTAGTGGAAAGGTTATTCATTATACCAGGAGGTACAAATATTTCTATGGTCTCAGTTGACTTAGATTTGGCCTCTAAAGGTTTTCCCTTAGCTAATCAAGTGGTCCTGACTGAACTATAAATTGACATAAAGGAATTTTTGGAGAGGGGTGTTTATGTCTATGTTTGTATCTGGATATATTAAGCATAAGAATGAGTGGAGATTTAATTCTTGTAGAAATGCCTTGAGAATAGTTAGTGAGTAGTGGCTGAAACCTCTGAAAGCTTTATTCTCCATGACATGATATTAGAGGGTATATTTTTCGTCATTCAGGCTACAGGGGTAAATGGTGTAAAAATTCAGGTTTTCCTTAAGCTCTTCTTGCAAACTATTTACCTTTTTTGGGCCATGATGTTTCTCAAGGTATAGGTTAAATGAAAATGGATGTTTTTGTGGACAAAATGGCAATTTGAGAAACTTGTCATAGTGTCTTGTATGCTGTAACTGATGTTAATTTTTGTCTTTTTATTAGCTTTACAAACACGTTGTCCAGATTGTTGAAAAGTTTATCAAGAAGGTATGTACAGCTCATTATATTAAACATTTGAGTTCAGAGTGTGCTTTACAGATACATATTGTCATGAGACAACAGGAATGAATAAACCTGTTTGTTTGTTTGTTTTGTTTGTTTTAGTGCAAGCCAGAATTAAAAGTCCCTGGTTTGTATGTGGTCGATTCCATTGTTCGTCAGTCACGCCACCAGTTTGGTGTTGACAAAGATGTATTTGGGCCCAGGTTCTTGAAGAACTTTGGAGACACCTTTCAAAACCTTTACCGATGCCCAGAGGATGATAAGGTGCGTCATATTTGTTCTTTTGGTATTTTATGTAATTACAATGATCATATGCAATATTTCAAGGGTGGTATTGCTTTTTTTTCGTTATCAGAGCAAAATTTTACGTGTCCTCAACCTGTGGCAGAAGAATGGTGTGTTCGACATGGAAGTCATTCAGCCTCTGATGGACATGGCCAACGGAGCCATCGTACCGGCACATCCACTGGAAGGTAGAGAGATTAATCTGAATCTCTGTTGCGCAATGTTTAAATGTTTATATCAGTATGTTTGAATGTTAGTAAATCTTGTCTGTAATTTGCCCACTCTATGATGAACTTCATGCAATGATATTATGCAAAGACTATAATTTTTTTTTGTATCTGAACAGTTCCCACTGACCCCCAACCAGAGATACAGCCTCCTGTCACTAGTGCCTCAGTTGTGCCTGCTGTTCCCCAGCTACCCACTCCTGATGCCTTAGCTGCTGTGGCACAGCTGTTTCAGTCCCCCCATGGTCAGGAGGTAAGAAATGAATTAATTTGTAGTGCTCAAATGGTTCTTGATTATGGCAGGTAAAGAATTGTTTTAAATTTTCGTGTCTCGCCTCTTTCTCCTCTAGCTGCAGAGGATGCTCCAGAACTTCCAGCAGGCAGATAAGACTCTTGCAGCCAACATGACAAACAACATACCAAACCCAGCCCAGATGCCTGCAGCCCAGCTCAACCCGTACGGTGCACACGTGGAAAAGAAAAGCTCTTTAGCTGAGGTAACAGCATTGCTCACTGTCTCTACATCACTTATTGTAATCATATACAAATGACTCTTCTCATTTACTTACTGTGTGATCTATTTTCTCAGAAACTCCTTGATCGATTTGACTATGATGATGAACCTGAGGAAATGACGGCTAAAGATGGCAGTGCTCAGTCACAGTGAGTTCCATTTGAATGTGTGCATGCTTATAGATACTGATTTTTGCATGTTTTGTAATAAAGTGCAGGGACACCACAGTACAG
This sequence comes from Amniataba percoides, assembly GCA_037176925.1. Taxonomy (NCBI): domain Eukaryota; kingdom Metazoa; phylum Chordata; class Actinopteri; order Centrarchiformes; family Terapontidae; genus Amniataba; species Amniataba percoides. The sequence continues at coordinate 5,653,410 of JBAJHX010000049.1, read as the reverse complement.
AATCATTTCTTAAACTGCTTCTTCATTTACTGATGTTTTTAATCAGTAATTTAACATTGTGGTGCATCACAACTGCTTTGGAAGCAGTTGTGGTCCCTGTGTAATGTAAATAAATACCTAAGGTATAAATGTGGACATTGAACATTGAAGTCAACTATCGGTGAAGGAACAGACATCTTTTTCCATGTAGTTCAACTTTAGAAATGAACAGTATTTGCATGCTGCTGTGAAAAAGACCAACAAATATAATTGTTTTTGATGCATTTGTTTTTAATGTGTTTTGTTTTGTTTGTAGATTTATAATACCCACACTCACCATCTGTTTTTTTTTTGTTTTGTTACAACAGGGGCATTCCTGAAAATTTATATAACCAGTTTCCTGGCCAGATGTCCAACACAGAAAATGTTCATCCACATATGATGGGACAGACTGGTGGTATGGAGGTATGTCATTATAAATGCATTGCATAATAACTCAGCTGACTCTTAAATATAACTATTGATCTTAACTCACTGTCCACTGTGACGTCAAGCCAAACGTATGAATGCTTCATATTTGAATGTTTTATTTATGTAAAGGATCAGTTGTGTGGAGCTGCGAGGTTCAGTTAAAATGTACTTTGGTCAGTCATTGTCCCTATGGTGTCTGTTTTATAACTCCTTTATCTCTTCTGGCTGTCTCCTTGTTATCCCTTAGCACGGTGGAGGAATGAGTCATGGAGAACATCATATGATGGGGGATGGATACCGGTCCATTAATGAGCCTTATTCACAGTCACGGGTAAATCTTCAAACCCAGTTTAGTTTAAGACAATGTCATTGCTATATAAACTGGCATAGAAAGTTTTTGTATTGTGCCAGATGTGAATTTGAGATGTGGGGTGTGAACTCCTGAAATTGGACCTTGGCACCATTTTCTCATTGATTTGGGAAACATAAAATTGTGATGGCATCATTGTTTAACAGGGAAACTCAAGAGAAGACTCGAGTATGAGGCGAGACGGCAGACACAGAGGGTACGGCAGGAGAACAAGATCCAGATCTGGTTCAAGGTAAGAGGCTCATCAATGTGTAGGGTGTGGATTTCAGTTAATTTTTTTCAAATATATTTCTGTTTATTCAGGCACATACACTTTCCAAAGCTTATTTTTTAAGAACTAAAATTATTACAGTGGGTTAATAAGTTATTTGATAATCTTCTGCAGTAGTCTATATACCCTGAGTGGGAAATTACTCATCAGAAAGTGTGACACCAAACTCTGTTTTGAACTGAAAGTCATTTTCTACTCAGTTAAAGTTGAAATGATAACTTTCAACTCTTCAGAACTAGTTTATTTGGTGACAACATGTCTAGCTTCTTACATCTCTTGTGTTTCAGATCTCCCAGGAGAAGAAGATCAAGGTCCTCGTCCCGCTCAAGAAGGTCCAGGCATCGACGATCCCGTTCCCGCTCCAGAGAATGGCACTGGAGATCTCGCTCTCACTCTCAGGACAGGAGCGAAAGAGAGAAGGAGAGAGAGCGCAGACAGAAAGGTCTTCCCAGCTTAAAGAGTCAGACACTCAGTGGTATGTGCTGCAACAGAAACTAACCTATGAATGTCTTTCATAATAATTACAGTTTACAGAACTGCTAGAATCACTACTATATTGAGTGTTGATTTCACTAGTGATAATTATGATTAATTCAAACTACATTGTTGTGAGTATACAATGACATGCAGCAAACAAGTATCATTATCATTTAATTAGTTGATTTTTAGTTTATTTTGACTGACTTGTATGATGGCTTGCATTTATATGATAAGTATTCATGCACATTTTTCTAAGATATGTACTTTTGTGCTAGATTTAACACAATTTGTGGTGCATAATCCACCCACACCAGTGTTAAGACGGTTTCATTCATCAAGTACAGTCAAATCTACGAATAACAAGAGCAGCTGATTAAAGATTTTGTAGTAAGGAGTGAGTCCTCAGTATTGTAATCCTCATGATGAGCTCACCAAATGTAATTAAATTAGCTGCCATATTTTAATCTCATATTAGGAGTCAAGATGATCTCCAGTCAGACTAAATCATAAAAGTTGTGACATGATATATAATTATGCCCTTTTTTTGGTCGTTTCTTAAAACCAGTTTATCTGAGATGTTTTGTCTCTGTCCCAGATAAAACACATTGGTTTATATGAAATTGCATTTACTAAACACAAGTGTCTCATTAAAAAAAATGAAGTAAAAAAAAAAAAAAAAGTCTGCAAAGTAGAACAAAGTTTTTTCAGTTGGTTGCCAACAAGATTTCCCAGAGAAACTAGGTAACCATTAACTAGATTTCCAAGACAACTGCACTTGTCAGTTTGTTTGTGGTTGCCTTGGAAATCCCCCGTTTAAATTCTAAGTCAACTCTGCCCATGGCAACATAGAGCAGTGAAAAAGTATCAAGCATTCACGTTTAAACTGTGTTAAAACATAAAATCCCTAAATCGAACTTAAATCCCATCCTCCTCCAAGATGTTGCTGATCTTATTTTGCTTTTAGTTTGCAGCACTACACTTTGGGTTGGACAGCTAGACAAGAAAACTCAGCAGTCTGACGTGATGTCCCTTTTAGAAGAATTTGGCCAAATTGAGTCCATCAATGTAAGTTTGTACACGTCAAAGATACTTCTGCTCTTCTGATTTTGAGATAATGTTTTTAAGTTCTTTACTGTTCTTTCTCCTCCTATATCCAGATGATTCCTCCAAGGGGTTGTGCCTATATTGTTATGGTCCACAGACAAGATGCCTATACAGCCTTGAACAAACTCAGTAGGGGGTCATACAAAGTCAATCAGAAACCTGTTAAGGTACATAAACTTACACAGATTGCTTTTGTTTCCTGTTTTGTAGCAGTTTTGTGTAACTTGTTTTCGCTGTAGTTGTTAATTTGATGACTAAAACTAATGTCATTCTTGCCTAGATTGCTTGGGCGTTGAATAAAGGAATAAAATCGGCACACAAAAAGTTCTGGGATGTGGAGCGGGGAGTTACCTATATCCCCTGGAGCAAAGTCAAACTTGACGAGTTGGAGAGCTATCGGGAAGGGGGAATACTGGACCCAGAGACACTAAAGCCAGGTAAAGTATTCAAAATGATCTCAACTTTATTAAAATGGATTCACCTGTTGTAAGCTGTTTAAAAAAACAGTTTCCCTTATGTTTTTGTACTTTCCATTTTGTGCAGAGTGGAATAACGCTAAGGACTTCAGTAATCAAGCGCCTGTAAATGGAGCACTGGATTGTGTACCAGCAGATGGAGCCATCACTGCTCACATTCAGGTAACGTTAAAACAGTCTTTAAACACTTTTTTAACAGTGCAATTGCTGTTTTTTAATTGGTTTAATGGCCTTGGCTTACTTCACAATCTTTCTTTTGAAAGATGTAAGGAAAATAAATTATTGTTTCATAGGAGTAGGGGAGCTTATCTGAATTACAGTCTCATGTTCTCTTCCAAAATTAAGGTATTGTAACTTTACATTTAAAAGATTTAATAAGTGAATGACTAAATCTGAAATATTGTTAGAAATACTGTAAATAACATAGGCCAGGAGAAATCCCTTGTTGAGGAACGATGAATGGTGATTCTCAGTTTCAGTCACATGAGAAAACATGAGAACTTGAAAATGCTGCATATGCTCATGAAGAATTCAACATTGGTTTAGCTGCATAGTGGTGCCCTCTCTGGGTCAGTCAGTAATGATCACATCTACACTTTTACTGTGAGTAATATATTCTATATGGTCTAGCCAAGGCTCACATAAACTAGGCTGTTGATCTCGAGGCCTGCAGCAGCATCCGAGTCGATGTGAAAAAAAGATGCACATTTACCTGCTGGCCTGTATCTGGGTTTATGTGTTTGTGTGAATGTTTTTGGTCTTATGAGCTGTCACAACCACACAACTGAAGTGACACTGTTTTGAAAATTACTTTTTAAGAAACCCATGCAGTATCGCTTGAAAAGCCACACAATGACATAGAAGTAATTTGTTGATTTAAGTTATTTATGTCATATTTGATACCATGAGGCTGACTCATAATTGATTTGTAAGTTATTTCAGTAATGTTAGCCTGTAAATTGGTTAGACCCAACTGAGAAACTCATAATAAATTCTTAAAAGCATCACCTTTTGATGCTCAGAGTAAAAAAAAGTTTGGCCTTAAGCAACTAAACTGAACACCTGCCTCAACTCTATGTGAAGAGTTCTCAAAGAGGTGTGGTAGCCTATAAAAGTTAAAATGTATTGTCTGAGATTTTAGGTACTTTTAGAAAACCCTCTCTGTCGAGGTGTATGCAACAGATTTGGGTTTTATGTAAAGACAAATACTCAAATATGACAATCACATGACAAATATGTTTATCTTAAATGATTAGCAGTTCATTTACCTTCCAAGAGGGGTTGTTAACATCTCACTCACATCTTTCTTTGGATCATAGGGATTGTTTGAGAGTCACCATATAAGTACCCCCACCAAATTGATTATTTTTATTTACCTATCATTCAGATAAGCTCCTCTGCTGATAGACATTAAATTCAGCAATGCTTATTCATCCGTCTCACCTTTCCTTTGCGAAATATTTTCATCTTTACTCAGTAATCTTGTACTGTGCAGTAAAACCTATTCAAATAAAGTGGGACTTACAAAAATCTTTAATTACTGTGGTATGTGTAGAGGGAAGCTTTTCTCTAATTCTTTCTGTGTTTCCAATAATTTGCTAATTATCCAGAATATCTGCGTTGGACAGTCGTAAGTCATTTTTTATGAGAAAGTTGAATTTACCCATTTAATCCCTAAAATATTTTCCTAACCATCAACCAGAGATTGACTGACAACAAATATATTTAAATGGATGAATAGATGAAACAGCTTCTTGGTGATAAAAGTTTTTTATGTGTGTTTGCAATGGGTATGAAGCCAAAAAACTATGAATATATGAACTCTTAGTGAACCTGCAATGACTCAGTTACAGCAGCAAAATAAATGTGAATTATTGACAGTTCATGTGATCGTCCAATTTCGAGTAAAAAAGTCAGTTCTAAAGTTTTGTCATTTTAAAACAAACAAAAGTCCTCATGACAACACACTGAATAAATGGCAAAGAACAACATCAGACAAAAAAAATAGCTTTAATAAAACATGATCCAGCTGGACCGCCTCGAACCCACCACACTTAGCAGGCCTGCCAAACTGCACACCTCACTGTGAAGAAGGGTTGATCACATGTATCTGACTGTTGACTGCTGGAGGGACTTAAAGGCCTGATTGGGAGGAGGAGTGTCCAAGTGGGAGAAAAGGTAAGCCAACAACACATCGGGAACGTGCGCTAAATGTTGGGGTAAATGGAGATTTAAAATCAAATCTCATCTGCCATTATTTCTTAAAGAGGCGCGTCCGTTTCCTAGTTATCTATGTTGTTTTTTTTCATAGCGGACATGGAACTTGAGCGTGTGCTTTCGATTAAATTATCAGAGCAAAACTCAATAAAAGTACTCATACCACTCAGGTGGTATAGTGTTAGACATCAGTGAATCTCTAGGTATCTTTTTGTGTGCTCACCTGATTCCTACAATCCTGTTTTTTTGTTTTTTCTTTTACTGGATTAACCATGTTTCATTCGTGCTACACTGAGGACTCTTTCGCTCTGACTTTGGGGATTTGAAGTGTTTATACAATGACATTTCCTGGAAAGGAGCTGCCACCTTATTAAAAATTTCAAATCAGCTCTTGAATTTTTATTAAAGATTTTAGCAACAGTGAATAAAACAGTCATCAGTCAAATAAGGACTTCTATCCAAATTTCTGCCTCCAGTCATACAATGGAAGCTGTATTGTATTAGAGGCTAAACTTGACCTTGACGCCGTGAAAAATGCATGAGTTGACCCTTGTTGAGCTCACTGCAGAGTTTAATTTCACACTGCCCCAAACCTTGTCATGTTTGCCTCTCACTGAGCAGCATACAGACAAAGGGAAGTTGAATTATTGTGAGAAGCAAACTTCTTTGTGGGTCAAAATACATTTGCTGTCTCCTCGACTTTTGAATATGTGGACTTCCAAACCTGAAGCAAAAGGGAGAGGAAAGTTCCTAATTTTCAAGCCACATGCATGTTGTGTGTGTGTTTTGCCCCAAATTAATGTCTGAAAGAAAATAACATGCAACATGACACCAGTAGACTGCACACTGTGTCATCATGTTCACCCACCTGGCCATTTTCTGCTCCCTCTGCACCAAAGAATGTAAAATGGACATGGAAGCAAAAGATTTAATGACTGAAGATTGGTCTTGACGAAGGACTTGTGTCAGGAGAATGTGACAAATTCTAGTAGTCTTCTTTATGTGAAGGCCTTGTCTTGCCAGTCATCATATATAAGGGTACAATCAGAGACTGTCACTTAGGAGGATGAGAGTCTTCAAGTCTGTTTGATGTTTCTGTGTAGGTGTTTCTGTTGGATGTGATGGGCTGCCAAACAGCTGCCATATGTTTTGTCCAATTAGCTATTGTTGTTATAATTAGGTATGGCAGCCTTAGAAAAGCCTTAGCCTTAGAAAATTATAAGAAAGTAAGTTAAGTAGGTTAAGCGGCATTTTCCTAAACTTACCATCTGTGCATTATGGGACATTACAGAAATCTGCACTTGTCAGCCCTTAAATCCTGGGTGATGGTACTTTATTTCCTTCCACTCACTACAGCAGGTTTTGTGGCAGCCATTTCACCTATGTACATAATCAAAATCTATCAATCTGAATTTATTGATTTTTAAAGGGAATACTGCCGTTTCAGTTTTTTGCATTCAATATATGGTTTTAGAAAAGTTGCTTTTCTCAGGCTTATCACTTTTTTATATCTGCAAACCTGTCACCTGTTGGGTAATTTGCTGTGTTTGGATGTGGCACCTACATGAGACGTGCAGATTTTTTTCCTTGGGAGCTACTGCTGCATATGTATGGTTGTCTCCCTCTACCTTTGCACAGACGAATGTATTGCAAAATTACTTGACAACACCTTTTAGATTCTTGGGTAGAAATGCAGACTGAGATAAACCCCCTTAGTTGCATTGCAACCTGTGATGTTATTCTGTCCAACTCAACTGAGCACTGAAAGCTGCTAACACCCCTCTTTTTTGTTTGTTACACCAGTTTGGTCAGGCTGCATTGTATTATGTTCATCACAACACCCACACAGTTGTTTTCTCTGTATGGATCTCCACAACTCCATACAATGATGACGTCTTGGCACACGTCTATGTGGCAGGAAACAGCACTGTTCTTTTTTTTCCCAACACTAGTACACAACTCTTGACTCTCAACTCTCCAGAAAAGCTGTATTTTCATCACATTTGCTCCCTGGATCAGCACATCCCATCTACTGTACCTTGACTGGCTCTCCTGTCTGTATGGCATGTTTGGTTTGTGGTAAGGGGTGTCAAATGACAAATCAACTCATGTGACATAGCCGGTGTGTTGTGCTGTAAGGATGAAGTTTCACTGTTGCTGTCGGCTGAGAGAAGTGGTGAAGGAAAAAAAAATTGCAGGAAAGAGGCATATGGCCAAGCAGTGCTGTATCAAAGACAGTATGCACTTGAACATGCAGCTGACTCAAACTATTTTAGGCGATGCCTGCTCAGCGCAGTGGGGTTGACGAGGCTTTTGCACAGTCCCACAGTAACTTAAAAAAAATTAGGCCAACAGCAGGTGTCTTTTGCCATATACATTATTTTCACAAAACCATTTATCTCTATTTAGGTGTTAAAATTGTCAATCTATGTTGGATCAGTAGAGTTTGTAGGACTGAGCTTTGTGAAGATGTCTAAAGATCAGTTTGATACTAAAAATCAGCTCTTCACCGCAAAGCCAAAATGATCTCCAATCTTGAATACAGTGTGTAACTTCCCACTCTGCCAAGTCTCATAACAAATGCCAAATATTACTTGGCGTGGTGGCCCTAATGCCCTTCTAATGTGTGAATCTTTTTTATGAGCTCAGTATTACATTGGAAGGTACGACATTTTTAGATAATTTCTTACATATACTTTGTACGCTGTCTAAAAATGTTTTTCATCCATCTTGATCCCTGTTCAGTAGCAGATTTATCGACCAAACCAAATGGACAACATCTGTTAGCAATTGCTTCTACAGGAAACCCAGCAGGTTGAAGTAAATCACATGCAACAAAAAAAAAAAAAATGTAATGGACTTTTGACTGACGTGGATGTGGGGGAAAAAAAACAAATGGAAAGCCAAGGATAGAAACTTTGTACAGGTTATTTAGAAACACACAAACATCAATTTAACAAAATGGAGTGAAAAGATGGATGTGCAGCTGACACATGGCAGTACATTTCGAAATTTTAACTTCTATGTTCTCCCACAGTATTACATAGTAAAAATAGGAAAAATGTAATGAAAAAATACTATAAAAATGTGGATATTTAAATGCCAAGCTGACAGACAATTGTCTGAAATGATCAATAATCATCAACAAACATTGCAAAAAAGTTACTGATCGGGTTTTACAACAGAATTGTGACAAGTCACTGTTTTTATTATAGACGGATGTGACTGAGTGAAAAGGACTTGAAAATATATTAATTTCTCTAAGCCTTTCAAATCATTCATCGCTTAAATTTGTGTGTAGTTTCTGATTAGTTTGTGCTTAAATCTAAATCATAGTAGTTCCACAGCGGTTTCATTTTGCATGTGGATTCACAAAGATTTGATATTTTTCACGTCTTCTAGCCTGTGCTCATTACAGATATAAAGCATTTCTGAATGAGAGCGAGATACAAGAGAACTAAGGAGAATAAGAGATAAAGAATATGAGGATGTCAGTGTTGGAAAACCACAAGCTGCTCTGTTTATCCTCGATTTTTTAACCTTTCGTATCTGAATAATCTCAGTATTCTACATTGACTCTTCTCACATGCACCAAATAGGTAGCTCATTCAAGTGATTATAATGTAAAATCTGAGCAGTCTTTTCAGTCGTTTTCAAATGAAGCGACACTTCAACTAAAGGGAAGAATTCTTCAGTCGCATCAAGTAGTTCAACAGTGGTCTGCATCCAATTGTGGAGACCATCAAACTCACATGAGGCCTCACAAAGGTGAGTTTTATGGAAATGATCTTTGGGATACCCACTCCTGGATGACACTGTGGAAAGGTTGGAAGGTAATCAAAGCCTCATTCATAATAAAAGGGCTGTAGAATTTTTCCACATTTGTTTTTCCTCATGCATAATCTACCACATGCAGGCCAGGTTATTGTAGAGCTGCCTCGTCACCATCTTCTCACGTGTCTTTTAAGTAGCAGGTATAAACAAAGAACAAAGGGATTTTATTGACAAGAGTGAAAGTACTGAGATGAAACCTGTCAGGGATACGAGTCTTGATCAAAGATCCAGTGCCCAGCTGCCTGGCTCGTGGGGGTTTCCCAAGTGGAATAAGCCTGCAGGAATAATGGAGCAGCAGAGATCCTGTATTTTCTGCTGATGGAGGGAAACGCCAGGGTAAGAGCAGACCCCTCTGTCACTACCCCAAGATCACTGACTGCACCAAGACTTGTTTGACTTACAAACTGCTTTTCATTTCTTTCAGCTGTTTATTAGTAGTTTTAAAACCACATTGTACCCTTTCCTTCTTTTGTGACCCCCCCCCCCACATTTTTCCTCTTTGTTAGACTTCATTGCTGCAAGTAGTTAAATTTTACTCTTTAATATACAATATTTACCTCCAGGTAAGGATTTGGAAGAGCTAAGTGCAAGGACTTATGGCATTTAATTAATTAAATTTATGTTAAACCTAAATAGAGTTTATCTCAGTCAGACCATTGTAATTTATTACAAAAAAATATCAAGTGTTTTAAAGCTGCTGTATGCAACTTGAGCCAAAACTAAAAAAATGCACCTCAGGCATGTGCAAGTGGTAAACTTAAAGCCACTATGTGAAGAATTTGAAGATTTCCTGCTTTGGTGCCCCCTAGTGGCACCAAAGTGCCCCCCTAGTGGCCCCTATTAGTATTGCCATTTTGGCAGACCAAAGTTAACACGTTACCCAGCAATGATAAGGCATTTCAGCAGAGATATGCAAATGATGAAACTGAAAACCAGGTGACTGAGCATTAATTTATTCTAGAGTGAGGTTGACAGTGAAAAGGATAGTAAACTTCATCTGTAAAATGTCCTACAGTGTATCCTATAGCTATCTTTTATTGCCATATTCACAAGAAAAATTACTTTTTTTGTGACCCAGAAGCTCTAATTGACTTACAAACCTGAATTTGGCACCTGATGAATAAAGTCAAAAACACATTTGCTAAATTGTGAACCCAGTACAGAAGTGATTTTACATGCAGTTCTTCTGATGGCCACTAGATCATTTCAGGGACAAAAAGAGACAATTCCCCCCCAAATCCACAAACTCTTGAAATTCGAAGTAAGTGTATTGTATATAATTGCTTATTTTCATTCATTTCATACATCTTATGATGTGGAACAAGTGACTCAGTTACCATTTTGTGCAGAATGCTTGTGTAATTGATAACAGCCTTTAAATTATTATATGTGGCCCACATAATCCAGGTGCAAAAATAACTGCAAGGGACTTTGTTTTTGCCTTTTTGATTAATAATTATGTGAACAGAGGTAATTTCACATTAATCAAGCTGCATCATTTATTACAAAAAAATTGAACTGTTATAAAACTGTTACAGGCAACATTGGTCAACAAAAAAAAAAAAATCTTCCCTCTGTGCCTCTTCATTTCAAATTAAGCTTAGGCATGAGCTAATGGTAAATTTAAAGCCACGATGTGTAGCATTTGAAAATTTCCCCTTTTGGTGCCCCCTAGTGGCAGTATGAAAACTGGCACGTGGAAGACAAAAACTTGCACTATTACCCAGCAATGATCAGGCATTTCAGCAGAGATAGGAAAATTATTCAAATGAAGACCAGGTGGTAGAGCATTACTATTCTAGAGTGAGGTTGACAGTGAAATATGTGGTAAATTTCCATCTTTACATGCAGATGCCCTGAAATATTTCTTCATGCTACATTTCTATTGTAAAAATTATGACTTTTTATATCCTAGAATAACAAATTTATTTACTGACCTTAATTTGACTCCTGATGAACAAAGTGAAAACCACATCTGCCAAATTGTGAACCGAGTGCAGAAGTGCTTTTACCTGCAGTTCTTTTGATGACCACTAGAAGATTTCAGGAATGAAAAACAAAACACAAAAAAAAAGCAAGAAAAGACTTATTTCCCCAAAATCCCCAAATTCTCAAAGTATATAATGTGTCTTTACGTATCTTTAGGCCTTTCACAGAGCTTGTGATGTGGGACAAATGACTCTGTTATCACTTTGTGTAGCTGCATGCTTTTGTGATTCATAACATCCTCTTTCACATTAGTATTGAAAAGTGGTGTGCACAGTATGTATTCTTTTCTTTTCTTTTATGTTTATACCAGTCAAGGATGCTAAACAAAATATTTATGACCATTTCACACAGTTCATTTAAATTATTTTCCAGTCTTGATATTTGTGTTTTTATAACAATTATTTTAATACACACTTCAGTTAATTCCAACATACACTTTCAATTTGCAGGGTGGAATAATTGGTGAGTGAACATGTATGTATGACAGGTATCAAAATTCAGGTGCACTAGTATTTCAGATTGTCTCACAGATCCTCGAACAGTTTCAGTGACCAGATTTCCTTTTTCAGGGCATTTTGATTTATGAAAAATATTGCAAGTGAAAATTGGTCGCTACCAGACATTACAACAACAGGTGTATAGCAGATTTATTGTCCATACTTGTCTGTTAACGCCCCTTCACTAAAACCTTTTCCGAGATTGACATGGAAACATTTCCAGATCTGTGGCGCTGTGAGAATCATTTGATGTGTGACTAATGATTAATTTTGCGACTCATTCGCACAGAGCAGGCTTTTATCATCTAATTCCACTAAATGTGATTAAGATTAGTTTGAACGGAGATAGGTGCTTTCCATCTACGGAGAGATTTCTTTGATTCACAGACATGAGACAAATCTGTTGCTGCTGCTCATTTTCAAACGCATGAATCAACGGGAGTATTTTTGTGTATCTGTCGTCCTGATGTTTCACGCCTGGAGGTCGGGCTGTCAGAGCATATTGTGCTCTGTATGAGGAGCAAGATTTATAGGTAAAGTTGCTCTGAAGCCTGTATTGGCCTGTACAGCCATCCTCTGCACCAGTGTAAGGATGTCAAGGCTGAACCTCTACAGTAGACAGTCACCTTGCAGCATCTGGTAGGCTGTGCGTTTTAACTTTAAGTGCTCAGTGATTCAGCAGCCACCATGCATTAACAGAAACTAATGTAATTTTAGTAAATGACAGATTAAGATTAATGCATGCCATTATTTCTGTTTGGGGGGGGGAGGGGGTGTAGAAATGTAACAAGCAATTTGATTTTGAATGAATATATCAAAGGTCTTGGATAAATGTTTAGGTTTTTTTGTCTCATTAGTTTGAGCTCTTATCAAATCGAATTACCCAAGAGTGCAGTCATGCAGTAACTAGTACAGCACATGTAGCATAATGAATATCTTTCTTTCTTTTTTTTCTTACTTTAGATACTGCATTTACATTTTTATAATAGCACTTGGTTCTGTGAACATTTGAAGTGTGTGTTATGATTTCACTGTGATTTCATCACTAACTCCAGTCATTTTGACTAACTGATACCACATACAGTACAATCTGTATTCGACAAGCATTTCTGACTTGTCATTTATGTTTTCATTATACAATATGTATCTCTTAGGCAATTTTATATACCCATAAACCTATCCTCTCACAGTGAGTAATTATAATCACCTCAGCTAGTAGGCCTGGGAAGGAAGTGACTGCATTGCTTCATGCTTTATCAGTACTTTTGATAGTTCTCTTAAAGATATTATTTGCAAACTGAACTCTGTGAAAATATATTTAAAGTTGCATCAGTGGAAATATACAAGTAAAATTATCAGAAGAAGTCACATAGCTTGTGCAGTGTTTGTGTATTCAACAGTTCAGTGACACTGATCACAGAGAAAAAGCCTTCACATCAGTGATGATCTTAGCTTTTATCCATCGTAGGTCAGCAGAATATACTCCAAACATATATTTCTATTAAAGATGGAGGCAGTTTGGTGGCAGTCGGTTCGGTGTGTGTGTGGGTGTTTGTTTTCCTTTCCTGAACAAAGTAGGTGAACTCTATCCTCTGAGGTACTTTAACACTTCCTTTATTTTGAGCTTAAAGAAAAGCCATCGCGCTGGCTGTAATCCCTGAACTAATGGAGAACTGTCAAAATGTTAAGGAATGCTCATGGGGACAAATAATTTTGGGAGTTTGGGTGTATTATAGGAAATGAAAGAGTTGTCCTGCAGTGTCTGAGTGATGTGTTGCACCCTCAGTATGCCTTTAAAGTTAATAATTGACTTGAGGTGTCTCTCTCAGCAGTCACCAACAGATCCAGTTACAATCCCCAGCTTTTCTTTATAGTTAGCCTCCACAATGGCAAATCCCATATAATTGTTCTTCTCCGCAGGTGAATCTTTTCAAATGTGTGTGTGGTTGTAGTGTTTGCAAAGTGTATATAAATCAAATCAATGATATTTGCTGCAATGCGCTTAAAATGAAATCTGTTTTAAACACATCAGCGACCTCCACCCTTATTGTCTGCTGTGGTTATACTTATGTTTTTCCTGTAATCTGTTAAAAATTAGCCTATAGGTATTATTTCCGGGAAGGAGGAAAGCAGCAGCAATTAAATATCTTATGAATATGAGTCTTATTATTTTTTATATGGTCAGTGTATGCAAAGGGTAAGTAATAAAACAGTCACATGTGGGCCTTTTATTGTTTTAGCTGTTCATTTTAAAACGACTATATGACAGCTGATGAAATAATCTCGATTTTATCCAGCATTACATCAGCATAGACCTCCTCCATGCTAAATTGAATGTGTACAATTTGTCTTGAGCAAACACACACGCAGTTAAGATAATTCATTTACTCTGAGCGGGTGACAGTTTCTCATTAATAAGACTGATGTATTAAGAGATGCATCATTTGATTATTCTGTATTCTGGCAGTAAGTATTATGAGAGTCCATCCAGCCCTTTAAAAAGCATTGTTGGTATATCATAGTGCTGAATAGACGGGGCACATGTTCACACATTCGTCTGTAAACTGCTGAGCTGATTTTATAACATAATGAGAACAGTTTTTACTGTTGCCAAACTACAGATTGTTACAGATTATCTCAAATGAATAAAAGCAGTACTACCATACAAAGCTTTCTTTTACTGTCCATTGCAAATTAAGTGTGTTTTACTTTTTTTATTTATTTATATATTATTTTTTATCTGTTGACTTCTTCCTCATCTCACAAATCTTGGGGCTTGGCCTGATTTAACTGCTCAGTTTGCTTTGGGGGTATGATGATCTCTGCTAATATTATCTTTTGAGGACTCAACTGAAAGATTTTTGGGGAAACACTGAACAGAAATACTGAACAAAAACAACCAACAGATTCACTTTCTTCATCCACTGTTACAAAGATGAATGAAATACAAATGTGATGCGGTGAAGAAGCTGCACCCTGCTGTGGACTCCGATGTTAAAACAGTTCTTTCTGTCCCTTCGCCGCCCTGAGAAGGCTTTCTTGCTCATGTTATTTAAATCTTTAACAAGGATGCCGTTGTGTTTCTTTGTCTTCCAGGTGCCACCAGTTGAACAGGCGGCTCCCATCAGAAGTCCGCCTGCTTTCCCCGGCGCCATCATGATGTCCCCCACGTCCATGTCTCAGGTCGGAGCTCCTTTCATCCCCCCCGAGTTTGACCCGGCAAAGCTAACAACAGGTAAGACATGTACAGAGTTTTTTAACATCTGAAGGGGAGTGCATTCATGTTCACAGACGTGACGATAATACGAACAGATCTATGCTGCAGTGCTGTCGCCGTTCTTGCCTTGATGTTTTTTCTTTAAACTTTCACTCACTGATGTGTTTTTTTTAATCCACTGAGGATCAATAAAACCTTTTATCATCTTTTGCTGCAGGAAGTATAAAACTCCCGGAGGAGTCCACCCAGGAGTCCACAGGAGACAACAGCGCGCCCTCAGACATGTGCGGCGACAACCAGCTGGGGTCTCCGGTGATGACCCTGCCGGGACCAGGTGTCATGCAGGGCCCCAGACCGGGCATGCTTCCCCTGCAGTCCCCACCCGGCATGCCGACCCCTCACCTACCTCCGTTCCTCTCGCCTCCAACCATGCCTCACATGGCCCCACAAATGATGCCCGGAGCACCCATGTTTCCCCCTGAAAGGTTCAGAATGCCGGTGCACTTCCCTCCCCGAGGCCCCCCTTTCCACCGGCATCCCTCCATTGGACCAGAGGGCATCGACGACAGAGAGGGGAGGCATTTCCGAAACGGGAGACCTGGCTTCGGGTGCCCACCTTTCCAAAGAGGGAGGTGGTAGATTTCAACTGAACGATGAACTTGAGGGGGAGAGTATGCTGAGCCGCTGTTAAAAATACTGATGAATATCAGGACGTGGTTCAGCAACGGTGCAGACGTTTGCATCAAGACTTTGTTTGACCCCACCGAAACCTTTTCTCAGTGTCAGACAAACAATGAAAAACAAGATCTTGTGTTCTGAATGCGGTCCGTGCTTCCTCGAGTTCACCAGGGAAGAGACTGTGATGTAAATACTGTACGGGCTTGTAGCTGTTTGCTGGCTTTTTGTATATTTGAACTTGTGTAGGTCACGCGTAAGTCTGTAATCTTGGTAGCTGAAGGTAAGAACAAAGGAAAAGTCTGTATTTTTGATCTTATTTCTTCACCAGTTTTTTCTGTATGGAAGAAGACTGTAAAAAATCTATAATTCATACCTTTTTGGTATTTTGTTTTTAGTAAAAACTCATTTGTACCAAAACTGATGTTTAATTCTTTACCAGAAAAGTTGGATTTTGTTAGAAGAGGATTTCATGTCCTGCCAGTAGAGGGTAGAGTGAACCCTGTTACCATAGCCAGCCTCTGTTTGTACATTAAGGTCACACCTTGTAGGCTCATGTGCAGTGAATATTAAAAAGAGGTACTACCATTTGATCAGGTTTTTTTTTTTTTTTTTTTTTTTTTTGTTGTTGTTTATTTTTTTTTATTCATGTCCAACATTTTCACATCAGACATTGTGAGCTCTTGAAATACCTCTGAGTTAATTAATAGTGCTTCATGTGAGGTTACTATCTGTTTAAAAAAAACATGCATCTTCTGTTTAACATGCAGCTGCAGGATTACAGAGGAAGTCACCTGCAGCTCATCTACCTGTCACATTAAACATGCTCACCGCTTTAAAGAAGACACAGACGCCAACGTGCGTTTGATTAACGTCAGAATGCAAGAAATAAAAAATTATCCCAGTTTTGCTCACATGACATTCAACCCCAAAACACCCCTCAGCTGACAGCGCGCGTCTCCTGTCCGAGGTGCGCCGCAGCTGATTGGCTGGGCGCAGGAATAAGTGGCACCTCCGTCATCCACTTGCGCGCCGTCTCCAAGGAAGCCGAGCCCCGCCTCCTGTCGGCGGTGTGGAA
The DNA here is from genome assembly GCA_037176925.1 of Amniataba percoides. NCBI lineage: Eukaryota > Metazoa > Chordata > Actinopteri > Centrarchiformes > Terapontidae > Amniataba > Amniataba percoides. The sequence continues at coordinate 5,636,752 of JBAJHX010000049.1, read as the reverse complement.
ACAACACGCATGGTCCGCGGACGCACAGACCTTGGAGAGAGAGAGAGAGAGGCTGCAGGAGGAGAGAGGAGAGGAGAGGAGAAGAGAGGAGAGGCGCGGATGTGCACCGGCGGCGTGTGGAACATGAATATTTCACTGTCCGGATGGAGGCGACCACATGCGGACTGTGGCGGTGACAGGTATGTAACAGAGGAGGAGGGCGGGGGGGGGACGCTGCACCGATCATGAGGAGGAGAGCAGAGTCCGGATCATGCCGCCTGCTCGGTCCTAGCGCCGTCTTTACGCATGAACGCGTCACTCCATCATACAAGTTTATCGGAGGTGACACAGCGGTGATGGAGGGAGGGGGGGGGGGGCTGCAGCAGTGAGAGCTGTGTCCACTGTGTCAGACATCTGTGATCGGGGGGGTGAAGTGCATGTCCACACGTTTCCATCCCGGATCATGCGCATCATGCAAAAAAAAAAAAGAAAAAAAAAAAGCTGCACCCCCTCCCATCCCTCCACCCTACTCCACATCCTGCTCCTTCAGCTGCGGGGGGGGGCATGCAGGAGAGCAGATACTGTCCAACCTGTCCGCTGTAACACCTTGGGGATGATGGCAGGGGAGGAGGGGGGGTGCGTGTGTCTGCGGGCCTCTGTTTGGGGAGGGCGCGGTGAGTTGTTGCACGGATCGATCTTTTTATTTTTTTTTAATGTTGCATGTGTGTAGTACAGCTGTACTCTCACACACACGCTGCTCAAGTAAACTGATCAGATGTGCGGATGACTCAACCGAAAGGAGAGAATCAGCTCTGCTCCAATGACCTCACGGTGTCAAGTTTTGTTGCAGCGTCACTGCCACGGCCTGCTGCTGCTGGAGGAGGAGGTGGAGGAGGAGGAGGAGGAGGTGGGGGTCTAACCTGCCACATCACTGCCTTTGGCTCTGATGATCAACCCCCCTCCAAAAAAAAAAACTCAGGTGCACAGGTGACTATAATCTCGTGCAGGCTGTGCCACCTGGTGCAGCATCAGGTTTGTTCATGCTGAAAGCTTTTCCAGTCTTCCTTAACATCAGCTTTTGCACTCACATTTTAAAGGTGACTTTACTTTTTTTATGATGCATTCAGACGTGCATTTGCTGTCGTTTGCATTTTCTGCAGTGCACGCTGAGGGAGAAATGTAGTTTTCTTGCAAAAAGGGAAAAAAATGTCACCACTGAGAGGGCACAGTGCAGCCATGTGCCGGCTTGTATTTACGGTGTGTCCAAGTATGACCTGAGTGCTGCAAAAAAAAAAACAAAGACACACAACAAGACACATACTGAAGGGATTTGGACACCTGAGTAAATATAATATCTGAGCACAGAACAGTTAACAGCTACAGAAGGTTTCCAGTGATCGAAGTTGAAGCAGCATTTCAACCTGCAGTGATCTGTTTAAAAAAAATCTGGAGTTGTGTCCGTCCATGCTCAGCGTGTTTGTCGTATCATTTGTTTAAATTCCCTGCTCTGTCCCCGACACTGTCATCCTCCTCAAAGCTCCTGAGCTCTGCCAGGAGTCGATTTTTGCGAGGGGAAAAAAAAGACAAAATTCTGGGAGAAAAACTGCAGAGTCATGTGGCAAAAAGCTGCTTCTGGCTCAGCTTTTTGCATAATTTTTTACTCTGCTTTTTAGCAATTTAAAGAAAGGATTAAGTGTAACTATGGAAACTTTAGCTTTACTGTTCAAACTAGACTTCATTATATCACCCATCAGTACCTGAAATAACCTGCCCAAATGTTGACACAGCCCATCTGATGCACTGTTTAAGTTGTAATGTCCACTAAGTCACTCTTCCTCCTCCATTCAGATCCATTCAGATATTATTTTGCCAAAGTGTGTGCACACACACAAATACATCAAAATAACAGTTTGCATTTGATACTCGAAAGATGCCGTAGTTTTTGAGTTTGTTTTCTTATATTTTGGGCTCTAGTTGTTGACCTAATGATGATGACCTAAAAGTCATGGGTTGATCAGAAGCAACAATCAATCCGTAGATGGTTTTCCCTGCAGCTGCCTCTGAACCTGCATGTGTGACCCAAACGGCAGCATGAATACTCTGTCTGTGGTGGGGAGCCATGGGAAGAAAACAGCCGTGCTGCAGAATGGCTTCAGTGTTGGGTGACGTGTCCTCGGGGTGGTAACCTGAGCCCACCTGTGTGACATGCCTGCACAGAGACCTCTCCCTCCGTCCGTCCTTCTGTCAGTCTGGTCGAGTTGGAACTAGCCTCGCTCCCCTCTGGCTCGCGTCCGTGCTCTTTAACGGCCCCATCCCAAAGATCTTTCAAACGTTAGGCCAACTTGAGGCGGTGCAGCGTCTGGCGTAGCCACACATGAAAGAATGTCTGCACATTCGTATGGTAATCTGTTGGCTTTTTGTACAATCTGTGACTTTGTTCCTCATGCGTGTATAGCGATGTACCACCAAACACAGTTGATTTCTTGAAATGCGCATAATTTAACCCTCATAAGTGCTCTTTGTGAATTATTCATTTCCGTCCCACTTGCACATAACTCTTCATGCCTTTGGAAAGCAGTGCAAAGTAAATACTGAAGACAGTCTAGTGTTTTAGTTAGTGCCAAGTGAGTAACATACTATGCCTTGTGTGATAACACTAACACGGACTGTTCGTTTCATTACAAACTCACCACTGTATTACTTACAGTGGTTTTCAATTTTATCAAAGCAGTGGTTTTACTCTTAATGCCCCATGTTCGACTTAACTGTAACTCCCATTAGATTTGTGTTAAATCACTTTCATCTCAGCGCTGGTTTACTTAGGTCAAATAAAGCAAATAAAAAGAGGAGTTATGTTGTGGAAATATTAAGAACAACCACAAATCTGGAAACAAGTATTGCAGTGAAAGCATTGAGCTGAGCTGTAGCCTCAGTAGCACTCACTCATACACTGTCTCCAGAGGTGGTAGGACAACACCATATTGATAATCTGCATTCTGCCTGTTTTAATAATGAAATAGATTACAGTTTGCCCACTGCTGGCAAAGTTGTTTAAATGTTTGAATGAACTCTGGGCTTTCGCTGGAGTCCTTCTGAATATTTCATTTATGCTGTAGCTGAATAGAGGCTCTGTTCAAGGAAGGGAGATCCCATGTTTCCCATGTTTCAGTTTTTTTGTGTTAAATTCTCGAAATGTGAAGCTCAGAAAATTTCAGTGTTGTACAAATTAGTCGATTAAAAGATTAGCTGATTGATTTTGAGAAAATTGATAAACAGCAGTTGTGCAAACAGAAATCATTTTAGTCATTTGCTGTTTCCAGCTTCTCAAATGTGCGGATTTGCTCCTCTGTTTTTACATAATTAATTGTTTTGGACTCTTGGTCAGTCATGGTAAGCCATCTGAAGATGTCATCTCAGGCTGTGGAAAATTATGATGTGCATCTTCACAATTTATTTAAATTTTATACACAAAGCATTTTGTTGAATCCCTGACAAATGATCTGGAAATTGCAGCCTTAAAACTGTTTACAGTACATTACAGTTATAAAATGACAAATTGAATTGCACGCTGTTAAACAGTTTTAATATGAAACCTTCTCCCACATAAATCCTGTGGTGGAGCAGCCACATTGTGTAACAGTGTTGATGTTGCAGCTGTGAGCGGCCTCCTCTGTTCGGACTCTCGTGTTGAATACAGGCTTCGCAGGACGATTGCCAAATTTGTCTTGTGAGAATTTCTGCTCTCTTTCTGCACAGAAAAACAAATTCATCATGGAGAGAGATAGACTTCATGTTGCAGCCATGGGCTAGAAGTCATTTTGTGCAACGCTTTTTTCTCCCAACATGCATATCAGATGATCACGTTGGGAGCTTTGTTTTCCTAAATCGGGCAGTCTTTGTTCCCCTTTCCAGCCCAAGTTGATGGATGAAGGACAACCGCTCTCTCTTTCCCACCTCTGTTTACATCCATGTTTGTATTGAGTTTCAGACAAGAGCTCAGCCTTCCCTTGTTCCTCCTGACAGGACATCTGTCTCCATTAGAGAGGACTATTGATGTGCTGCTGTATCAGTCTGTCTTCCACCATCTTTGGGTGGTTGAAATGAGGAATCCCATTGTTCTCCACAATCAGCCACATTGTGCACATCAGAGAGCGTGGCATCACTTTGTTCTGGACCATGTGCTGCAAAGAAGGTGATTCACTAGATGTTAAGACCCTAAGTCTCTATCTCACATGCATTTAAAAAAAATCCTGTTATTCTCATTTATTACCAATAGCAGGAGACTGGAAGTTGCCGGATGTTGACAAAGTGAGGTCACGTATGATAAATTCATGATGTGCTGACAGTCAGCATGATCTGGAAAAAGCACCTAGGTGGGTTGCCAAGATTTGATCCCAGATGCTTTGCAAAGGACAGCCCCTTTAGCAGTGCTGCACTTAAGAGGGACTGTGATGCGCTCCAGTTCATGTCAGAAAATGACGGCTTGTGTTCCACTAACCCTTGTGATAACTGCTGGTAGAGGCCATTTGTATGTTCCTCATCTTGGCTTCCAAGCATAATGAAGACGTGGGCTTTCTCATGAATTATTACAAACCTAAATGAATACTCTCATCAAAGTCTGAACGATTTGACCCTACGCTGTGGCTTACACCTTTTTTGGAAACAAGCAAACAAGTGCTCCCCGCACACTAAGTATTGACTCGAGCTTCAAAGCTTCCTTTGAGGTTGTAGTATCCTCGGATTTCTGAAAATATTCTGTTCCAGTTGCAGTGGGCCGCTATTCAGATGTGTGTGCAGGCTAGTGGATGGTACTCAGTAGCACCCTGGCACGTCGTCACTGGTCATGGAGAAGGACATGACAGATGAGCGTTAAAAGGCCTCATCAAAGCTCTGTTCCTGCCCCTGTTTCTGAGCTGCGAGGAGGAACGTATGACCGGCTGTCAGAAATGCACATGGTGACGATAATCAGCTTCACGTGCCTGATAGCGTCTTGTGGTTTGGGATGAATAATGGATACTAAGTGCACCAAACTGCTGAGGCTGTGAGTCACTTTGGGGAAGCTGGAGTTGAGCTAACTTTACCGCGCCATCAATCATAAACGAGAACTTCTCAGGGCCGTTTTTTTTTCTTTGTTTGCTCGAGGTCGGCTCTGGTGTGGGATGTGCTCTGAAGTGGCATATGAAGATAATTAGTTATTCTGGCTCGGCATCTGAACCTCCTCCAGTCAGCATTTTTTTGGTAAAAGGCGCATCAGAAGATGTCTAGACATCAAGGTTAAAACTGGGCTAAATTTGGCGGAGAAGTGAAGGTTTGTAAGACGTCCAGGTTACAGAAAATATAACTGCTGATGCATCCAGACAATTTTAGTGTAAGACAAGTTGTGCTGAAATGTATAAATCAGAAAATAATTGGTTAAGTTAATTAAAATAGTCAACCAGTTGCTTAATTGTTTAAACAGATTCACACTGGAGAACAACATCTAACCCTTAAATGATGGTTTTTATACCATATGTTGAATATCTTTGGGTTTTTGGATGCTGGTTGGACGAAATATGTTTTTTAGTATTTTCTTAAAACTGACCTGTTGATAATTAGAAAAAAATCATTGCTTAATCACTAAGAAGAATGAACTGTTGGTGGCAGATATAATTAAAATGCTGTTGAAGCAATGTAGTCTAGGATATCTATTGGCCCGTGAGTTGGTGCTAACTGATGCTTTCACGCCAGTCACAAAGTCTTTCATGCCAAATTATGGTCAGTGTGCTTTTGTGTAACCGTCTCTGTGTAAAGTTGACCTCACCCAGCAGCTTGTTAAGTGCAGGCCGCTGCAATTTAACACGCTCCAAGCATCTTTTAATAACCAGTATTGGAGAGCTACCTTTGCTGTATAGGTTCAGTCCCGACCAATCAATTCCAGCTTTTTCTCTGCATTCGAAATCATTTCCCTCTCTGCACCGGTGTCTTTGAAGTCGACTCTGGAGAGGCAACTCTCTGCTGGAGACCACTGGATCCTCTGCTAATGATCTCTACCCGGCTGAGGGTTACCGCTTTCATGTCTTGCGTAACAGTTGCATTTTTCTCTTTTAGATATCGGCCGTACATGGTGTTCTTTTTCGGCACAATGGATCATCTGTTTTCTCAGTGTGACACCGAGGTGGGGTGAGGTTGGGGGGAGGGGGTGTTGTTGTGATTGAGAAGACCTTAAAGGAAATAAACACTTGAACCCTTGTGCGGATGGATGTTCTTTTCAGCGTTGTTGTTGTTGTAGATTCACAGAACGGCTTTAACTGAACGAAATGCCGCGCACAGCCGACCCCTTGTTTGACAGTCAAATCGCCTTGTATGCACACCTTGTATTTATAGACCAGCAGCTTTATGTACAGCTTCGAGAATAAAGTGTGACTCAACAGACAGACGCTACTGAATCTACATCTTCATGTATAACTGAGGATAATACTCATCCCTTGTATGTTAATTAAGAATTCAGTCGGTGTGAGACAAGGAAGCATTTTGGCTTTGTAGTTGTTGCAGATGTTGACAGCAGTAGTTTCAGTGTGACATTTTCATATTGTGGTTCGTGTCCTTTTGTTGTTTTTTTTTTTATTGTCCCTCAGTGTGTAAATTAATACATTATACAATGGACAGTTTAATATTACCGCTACATCACGTAGGATGAATGGCTATAATAAACCAGTGCATAGTCAATTATTAACCGACTTTTTATTTAAAGCTATTCTGGGGAGCCATGCCGTGATTTAGCATGGTTGGCGTAACATATGAGGCTCCGGTGCCTTTTAGAAAGTGTTAAATCCTGTTGACTTTTTTTTTCTTCCACACTCTGCGATGTTAACAACCTCACTTCAAATTCTGTTTAAAGATAAAGAGCAACGATATTATAAGAAAAAAAGCTAAACCGAAATGTTCGTCATCAAATATTCAGCCTCTTTGCTTGGAAAGTTTAAATGATGCATTCAAATACATTTTTGAAAACATCTAAAAACGTAGCTTTGCTTCATGATCTTGCAAAAGAAAAACTTTCCGCTAAAAGTTAACCAGATGGACTTTTTTAAAGATGCTATTGTTTCAGTAAAATTCAAACATTTTAGGAAAACCAAATCTTTGTAGTTTCACATTTAGTGAACTCATTGCGTGCTCCCACAAACGGATCTCTGTCATTTCTCTCCCTTCAGCTGTTTTTTTTTTTTTTTCATTCACTACGGCTGAAGGTGATTGGCAGTGATTGCAGTTGGTTGTGACACCTGGACAGCATCAGCAGTCTGAAGTGTTGCTGCGAATCTGTAACTGTAGTCTCACCTGCCAAATTGCTCCAGCGGTATTGAATGGCCTGTCAATGTATTGGACGTCCAATTCAATCAGCTCCTAAATTGAGTGCGGATGGCGGCGTGTTTAATGGCCTCGTGCCGGCAATGAGAAATTAGAGCATTTTGTTTAGCTGAGCTCCGTGCAAGCAATCTACATTTCTGAAATGCCTGTGGTGAGAGCAGACGTGGATTCAGCATTAGTCCACATTTCACTGATAGACGCATGTACTGTGCTGCTGCCTGATCCAGGGGGTTTATTTTGGTGGGTGGGAGAGGAGACAAACGGATAAGATCCCATCTCATGCAACATAAAATTATATTCATTGAACTTTTTAAATACAGAGGAATACAACAGAAGTCAAAAGGAATCCAGGAAGTGCATCACTTTGTTTCTTTTCTTTTTTTTTTACACTTTTTTTAAGCGGATTGTCAGTCTGAATAATAATCTCCTTCTCATCAGGTCCCCAGACCATTGATCATGTGCTCAGCTCAAGTCTTTTGTTTCTATTGGATGACCTCCCGACAAATTTGTTTCACTAATTAAAAGAAAGAAATTGGCACAGTACTTAGTTTTTTTTTTCTTTGTGTGGAATCTGTTGCAATTTTGGCATAAAACCTCAAAGAAAAATCTGCTGTCCTGACAGATTACCTGTGTGAAATTGAGCTCAGAGGCTCGATAAGAACGCAGGTTATTATGTCTGGTTGTCCCTGCAGACCAGACATTCCTGTCTTTGCTGTGGAACCCCGGTGGTTTAGTTTAATATCAGGGTCACAGCCTTGGCAGGACATGAAGACACAGTGAGAGGAAGCCGCTCTGACCACGGTGCTGAGTGCTTTTTATTTTGGTCATAGTCATCGCAAAGTCTAGACATGGCAATTCACCCCTCCAATCTCTGGACTCCTTTCAGACACGCCGCTCTCTCTCTCTCTCTCGCTCTCTCTCTCTCTCTCTCTCTTTCTCTCTCTCTTTCCCCTGCGTGGTTGTCAGGGTGTCTACTCCCTTGACTAGCTCGGGGCATATTTTACTTTCGGCGTGTATGCAAAGCTTCTTCTTCATCGCAACTGAACAGACGTTGCTGTGCCTCAGCTCCTCCACTCCTCCGTCCTCCCCTTCCTACCTCTCTCTCGCTCTCTCTCTCTCTCCCCTGCTCCCTCTGCCAGTTCCATCATCTCAAAATGAATCCGCCACCGTTGTCACCGCTGACGTGATAGCCACACGACATCACCGGTGCTATGACAACAGCGAGTCCGGCCTTTTCTCTCACTCGCAGGTCCATTTTGGTTCGTTGCAGCATGTCCCAAATTATGCACCGCAAACGCATTAAGACTGCGACCTTTCAGCCCTTGTTGCCTTCGAGGCACAGAGGACATTTGTTTCATTTTCCAGAGTCCTGTTATTTTACCCGCGGAGAAAACAAGATGAAAGCAAGATTATTTTCTTTCTGAGCCTAAAATGAGGTGAAGTTTGCGTTGGAGCTTCCCCCTCTTATGCTGACTCAGAAATGCCGCCGTGAATCTGACAGCTGTTGATCTTATCGGATTTGGGCAATAAAAGGACTGCAACAGTTAGTGTAAGCATTATGCTTCTCATTTGGGGAGTGGAGGGGCAATTACAGAGGAGACGAGAGAGGGAACACACATTCCTGCTGGCAGTAGGTTTGTAGTTTAGGGGGGTGGAATTATAGAACGAAGGAGGGAGCGAGAAGGGAGGGAGGGAGCGAAGAGTGTGAAAGAGTCAGCAGGAGGAGGAGGAGGAGAGGGGGTTTACAAACAGTCACTCCCCCTCCCTCCCTCTCTCAGTTCTTCAACTCATCCTTGCATATAGGAGTCAGTCTGCTGTGGACTTGCAGGAGGAGGATCAATAATCTCCTCATGTAGAGCTTGAAATTTCCCCCTTATAGTGCTGTGTGGGATTTCTTTTGGCTGCTGCAGGGAGTAAAAAAAAAAGCAGAAGTGACACTTCCCAGTTGTTCACAGTAAGGTAAGTCACTGGATGTTCAGCTGTGTCTTTATTTTGCCTGTTTGCAACACTGTGTGTGTGTGTGTGTGTGTGTGCTAGATGGTGGAGACAAATGGCTGTCCGGCCACAAACCTCCCTGAAGAGGTGCTAAATAACACCACCGATAACACACTGAGTCAACGTGTAGCCCGCAAGCATAAGTTCCAGTGTGTTTCAGAGTGCTGTTAAATTTATCAGATGCAGCTAAAGCTCTTGTGAATTGAGGGTTTGTATTATTCAGGATCTTTTCTATGTGCAGCATTCTCATTAGTGTTTGCATTTCCATGCTCATGTCCTATATTTGTTTTTTTTTTGTGTGTGTTGTAACAATATCTTGGGGTCTTCGCAGCCTGTGTTTAGGGTGGGGTTTCCCCCTCATGTTTGTACCTGTAGGACACAACTTCACCTACAACTGCAGGCAGCGAGCCATTATGTTGCTCCCCATGCACTGCCAGACGCAAACAATGCAGCTTGTGTCCGTGTCGTTGTAATGACAAAGCAGCGGTGGCGGTTTTGTGATGCTGAGAAAGAGAGATGATGAATTGCAAATGGGAGAGATGGTCAAAGTCAAGGAGAATTCCCAGAGCGCTGCCCCGAGGGGGGGCTGAAGGACTTTATGATGTGTGAGTTCATTTAAAATCCCAGCTTTGTGTTTGAAAGCCCCTTGTGTGACTCCTGCGGTGGGGAGAGGGGCGAGAAATGGTCATCTGGTGTCATAGTTATGGTAATGTATTGACCGTTCAAGGCTTAGCAGGACAGGAGGTCAGGCTCCGGCTTTCAGCCTCGTAAATCTTGACAATGCTCCTGTTATGACTGGAAGACAGCGAGCTTCTTTAAAAAAAAAAGCTTTAAATGACAATCACATGCAGTGGGAGACTTGTGCTCAATGTATGTTCGACCCAACAAAATCACTCTCATCAGAGGAAAATAATTGTTATCCCAGATTGGTTTGCATGTTCTTGTGCCATAAGCTTCATTTAATTGAAAGGCACAGTGTGCAGCAGAACAAAGATTATATTGTAGATTTGCAAGCCAGCAGAGTTCATCTGAGATCAGGTGGTCTTTCAGAGACTTAGCTAATTATAAAAGTTAGACTCTATGGAGCAGAATTCAGCATGACGCCACGTGTAGCTCCACAATGAGGTTTTTATAGTCACTCTGTTTGATGCTGCGCAACTCCAACGGCGGCACTTTGCTGCATTTTGCACTTTGGCTTTTACTCGTACAGATTTTCACCTGGTGTGTAGCCTGCCACTGCATTTATTTTCTCATCACACGGACTTTAAGAAACACTGTGAGTGAGACTGTTCAATGCAAGGAAGTGTTATCTCTACCACCCAGGATATTGGAGGTTTAACAAGGGATCTTTTTTTTTGCTCTGTGTAAAAGCCAGAGGTAATACAAAGACTCAATGGCCTTTTATTTGGTTAACAAATAACATACCCATGTTCTAGGTTTGTCCTCAGTGTTTAAAGTTGTTTTGCTTTAGGCACATGCACTTCTGTTTCCATCCAAATGCACATTCCCCAGCCTAAACATGTGGAGCTGTGTGGGTGGCTTCTTCGCTGACAATCAAACTCTGATTTTTATCATCAGGCACTGGATGTGTTTGGTCTGCCATTTAATTTGCTTCCACACGCTGCTTCGCGTGTAAAGAACGTAATGTACAAATATTCAATTTTGCTATGAATTCATCTTCAAAGGATGGAGTGTAGACAATTATTTCCACAGTACAAATGTGTGAATGCATTCTTCAGCCCTTATTTTTGAGGTATTTTCTGTGTCAGGACATGTGGAGAAAGAAGGCCAGATGTGTACTGAAACCACGTGATAGTTGTTGTAGACTGCTGGGCAAACAGGATCCCCCCTTTTTAATTTGCAAGTCTGACTAAAGTTTTGCATGCATCTCGGCCCTGTTGAAATACAAGATATCGACTAACAGGAAATGTACTTTAAACTGCGGTAAAGTCATCATTTTCTTCCGCACAGTCACGAGTTAATGAGGGCGAGCTGCGAATAAATAGTTATTTTGATAGCAAGCTCGACATGATGTTGAGGGTTAAACTTCACTGTTATCATGTATCAGGCAAAAATTACAATTAAAGGAGTGAAAACTCTCACTCTGAACCAATGTCATATTAATTTATGTTTTGTCTTTATGAAAGAACCAGATGCTAAAATATCCTTACTTTAACTATAAAGTGTTAATGGCTGATGTCAGTATGGCCCATTCCTCAGTGGTACTTTAGCAAGAATGATTATTACAGAGAATCTTTTCACTAATTATAAAGGCATCATCATGTTTTGCAGCTGAAATGAACATTTAACTTAATTAAATGGTCCTGTCTCACAGTAGTGGGGAAGTTTCAAAACCTGGCAGATGGGAGAAGCTGTCTGGCTCCAGCTGAAATGAAATGACTTCCTCTGTGACATTTTACCACTGGGCAATAAAAGAGGCCTGTACTAGAAACTGCGATGAGGGCAGCTTGCAGGAAGCACATGACAATTTCACATTTTCTGCCTGGCTTTGTGTAGTCATGTGTGTCAGGATCCACCTTGCCTCTGCTTCAGTGCACAATCCAGCACAGAAGGACGCTGGGAGCTCCGGGGGCCGTTATGGTCGAGGTGGTGCTAAGGGATGACTCCTCCACGGGCTCTCCATAGATATGATTTACTTTAAATCTCATCGGTGAGTGATAACGTTAGACATACAGCTCACGGAAGAACCAAACACTTCAAAGAGGGTTTTTCTTTTGAGTGCTTTGTTTCTGACTTGTTCTATCACCCTAAATTATTTTAAGAAGACACAGATACATCTCATCGTCGAGGGACTAGATGATATCCTGGCAGACTAAATTCAGCTGTAACCTAAACTGTTTATTCCCTGCTTAGTAATATTGGAATCAAAGGCCAAAAACTGGGCTTGATATCAGCCCAGATGTGATTTTTTGAGTGCTGTTTGTATTGTGTGCCTGCTCTTGTGATGCTTCATAAAAGGAACACAGTCAAACTGAAGCCAAGCTCTGCATTCCCACTCACTGACCTGAAAGCAAATGATTGCCTCTGTGGAAGAAGATCCTGAGTGAACCAGATTAGAAAACACATTTCCGATGCAGGATCGCAGCTCGTCTAGGTCTTTTGCCATTGTCTTTATTCTGCTGCCAGTGAGGGGACATTCAGGCAAAGACAAGTCAGCTGCCATGCGGAGATTGGAAGGTGAAAGGCTCACCAGGCAGTCGACTGGCTTCTGGTCTGAAGGCCTCCAACATCCATTCATCGCTGTTTTGTGGTATTGCTGGCATACTGGATATGAGCTGGACATTTGATTTAGATTTTGGCCAGTTGGGCTCAGTGGAAGCAGACTGTTGAGCTGAACAGTGCAGTTCACTCCCCCTGGTTTAGAAAATGTACTTAAGCTAAAGAAATGGCAAAACAGGAAAATTGTTTATCACAAAATCCCAAAGTTTCAGCTACATAACATGCTTTTACATGGTCTTGGTGCTTTTTTATGTGGTTTTTTTATAGTCTCATTTACTTTTAAATATCTTTTCTTATTCACCTACATGCACATGCTAATAATGACCCTACCTGAATAGAGAAAAAACAGTCAAGACATGCCCATTGTAGGAGAGAGAGGATATATTTCAGTTTATATCAGTTTATATCACTCTCTGTTGTCTCCACCAATATCTTATTTCGGTGCACAGCTGCATATACATTTCCATGTGGCAGTCCTCTATAGATGATATTCCCTGGTGCATGTTGCAATTTGCAACAGAAACCCTGTGATTTGGTAACCACTGTGTGCCAGCGTTGATACCGTTGATCACAAATCCATAATCATAAAACTGTCAAGCACATTTGCTCCTTTTTTTTGAAGGGGATGGGGGTGGGGAGGTTGTTGGGTGTGTTTTGGAGTCAGCGGAGAAACGACTTGTAAAAGCCTGGAATGTGAAGCATGTAAAGGCAGACTGGTGTTGATGCTCCGCGTAGCCACGGGAGACCTTTTCTCTGACAGTGACAGTAACGGGCTATGAGAAGGTCAGCTCGTGAAAGTCTCCGGTGATTGTGGTTGTGATATTTTGTCACCGCCTTTTTTATTACATGAAGCATTTTCTATGCGCTTCCCAGATGAATGCCTCCATCACAACCTCTTATGCACTGATCTTGAATTCATGTGTGATCCTGCTGTCACTACATCGCAGTGAACGTTTCTCCAGCATCTGATTTAAGTTTCACATCACTGGAAGTTAAGTTTAAATTTTAAACTAGACTTTAAAAGGTTTGCTTGCCATTTTTGCTTCTATCCAAGTCTGCTAAATTCATACAGAGCTCAGATTTACAGATCTAAAAGCAGCTGCAACTAGAATTAAAGAAAAAAGGGTGAATGATCATTGATGCACACACAGTGTCTCCTGTAATGAACACTTGGGATATGGTTTAGAGAAGGCAGATCTTAAGAAAGATGACAAGAAATTGGAGGTTAATTTACAAAGGCCGTTTTCTCAGATCCAGTTATTCAACAGAATGGCTTCTTTTCTGGCAGATCCAAATCATCAAAGGTGATAAACGGGCCTTGAATGGATCTATCTGACACACTTATGGAGATGAATTTTGCTAAGCTTACCAGTTTGAAACAGCATTGTCACTTTCATCTTTAGCAAGAAATACTTTCAACAGACAAATCCTCCATCCATGGAGAATGCTCTGCAAAGACATGCACAGACTCATTTTAAATGTTTTAATAGTTCTAAGTGGTATATATTAGATTGTGGTTTTACAGAAATCCCCCACTCCCTAAACCAGATTAGAAACCACAGATCCCTTCCCCCAACGAACTGTAGTTAGAGGAATCTCTTCAACCACAACCTGTATCACCCCCCTCTGTCTTAACACTGGTCTGTGGCTCACGCACACCCGCAGTTAACAGCTGTTTAAGGACTTCAAAGGTTGTCAATGAGGAGCTAAAGAGTCGTTAAGAGGATGTGGTCTGATCGCACCTCGATTGTGACCCTGTGGACGAGCAAATTGCTGGCACTGATGATAGAGGTGATGGTACTAAAAAGGTAAAAATCGCCATTAGCATTACATCAACTGCAACCATTTACATGTAAGTGTTTTATGTTAGTGGATCTCTTTTTAAATTTACATCTCAGCTTGATGCTAATGTTGCACATCTCCCGGCAAAGCCAGAGCAAAATACCCCAGATCAAGAGTTATATCATTTAACTTTTACAAACAAATGCTGGTAAAAATCTAATTTATACTTTTTAAAAATAAGATTTAGTCTATTTTGAGTTTCATCGGTGTCCATAGATGCTCACAAAGCATTCCTAAACCTACAGAGTGGACAAAAGATTGGTTGACCCAACATAAACCTGCACCATTTGCTGTATACAAACCCCATACAACTTAAACACCAGCAGAAGCAGTGACCTCTGCACACAGTGGTGCTCCAGAGAAAACACTTGCAGAGACAAAGTGCCACCAGGTTAAACAACACCAGCTGCTGCTCAATAACAGGCTCCAAAATCACTGCCTGCAGATTTATTGCACAGAATATAGCACTTTTAAAAATCACATACACATCTAAGAGCATTGATATATTTTCACAACTTGGTTATACACCCCATTTGATAATGAATGTCTCTTCACATACCCCCCCGGCTCAGTTATCTGCTCTGTATAATGTAACTGAAGGGACTAACTCACAAAACTCCTGCTGTCTGCTAGCTGTCACAAAAAGATTGATGACCTGTCAAGCTCGGGGTGCAGCATTCTCAGACAGAAAGCATTAGTTTGCATAAAAATCTCAATCTGCGCTTAAAATTCAAAGTCAAATTGCCATTCTGCTCGCAGCATCTTACCTTGTGGTCCACCAGTGGTTGCTGCTGTCTTGCCAGGTCTCGCACCAGCTGTACTGTTGGCCATTATTCTGCTTGATATGTGCTGGCATCCCTCTAAAGGCTGCTCGCCTGCATTAACAAAGTCCCATAACACACAACCACCTGAGCCTCTCATGACTGGGTCACAGAGGTCACACACAGCAGGAGCCGCATTCGCCAATGTACTCTGAAACATTAAATCAGCTCTGTGGCAAATGAACATGACTGTAACTAGAGTTCCTGTTGAAAATGGCTAATTGCAGTAGAACTTTTTAACCTTATTTCACCTCACCTGGTAAATTTGTCCAGTTGTCGTGTTGTCTCTGGATGAATTTTGGATAAGGCTGGACAAATCTTGGCTGGATGAGTCCATGCTGGCTACCCTGTTGCTTCATGGTACACTCTGTGCCACAAATTGGCACTAACCTATTCCAAGACAAGTTTGCAGCTTTCATTATCACTGAGAGCCCCCCTCCCCACCTCCCCTTTTCCAGCTGTCTCCTATTCAGGGTTTCTAGGGCTACAGATCCAAGTCAGAAAAATACTCTTTGGCTACATGACAGCAGGATATAGTTCGCAGTTGAGCTATGAAATCAAGACTGTAGGAAGTGCTTGTTTTGTTCATCGACGTCCCAAATAAGTGCTGCACTGGAACGGATGATTCTCAGCCGAAACATTCAAAAGAGGATGCAAGCTTTTGTTGACGCAATATTTCCTTTTGGCCTAATAGAATCTTAAATACAGCTGAGCACACTCGGGAGCAGAAAATGAGTCACGAGAACAAGAGATTGCCGTTTGGTACTTCCATCTGCACAGAAGCATATGACTCTATATCAGTAGGGAAATGTGAGCTGTCTTGAGTGCAGTCTTTTCAGCGGTAAATACCCCCTCCACCTCCTCCTCCTGCGCCTCCTCCAACCAACTACCTGTGTTATTATCTCCAGAGACTGGAGTGTTCAGATTACAGGGTTTTGTGTTGGAGCTTGTAACTAGTCAGTTTGGTGCATTCTTGCCTTTCACCAGTGTAGTTAGGTTAAATGACAGGAATGTGTTTTCAAGAGTGGGAGCAACCTATCGTCAAAATCAGCCCCAAATTAAGTTTGGTTTTTGTTTGTATCCTCTGTCACATCGTGTGTCTGATCTCTGAGCTAAATCATTTCTGTTACAAGTATTGCGTTTCTTCAGGTGAGTGTAGGAATGTGCGACCAGGTGTTTCACGCCGATAAGGTCTACCTTGTTTTGAAAGTCCATAAGTCATAAGAGTCTAGCCGAGGGGCAAGAATCTTCCATGTTTCCTCAAACGATACAAGCAACTTGACATGTTTGTCCTCGGGGATCCAAAGGAGAAGAAGAGCAGGGTGTTGGGACAGTTCACCTTCGTTCCTGTTCCAACTTGGCCCAAGTATTTGTCAAATATAAGCTGGGCTTTTTAAGTGCTCTTTAATAACAAAAGGTCCTTAAATCTTCTTGTCACATATTTCAGGGATGACAGAATCCGATGCATGGTTTGGAAACATGAACACGACTCTCCCAAAACAGGCTCAGATATCATCAACATTGTTGTGAAATGGAGCAGTTCTGGTATAAATCAGAATGTGTGACATTCATGTTGCAGTACTGTCATACAGATATTAAACGTGAGTTCTGGATGGGATTGTTTTTTAAAAGTCTTTCTTACCGTTAATGCAGATTTTGGCCACAGGGGGGCAAAAACAAACCTAAAGCTTCTTTATGTTCAAACATCATTTTCTTGCTCCAGCAGTTAAAATTTATAAGCCTACATCTTGGGTGGATATCAGCAGCAGGATTGCGTTTTTTAACATTTATTTATTTATTTTTACTGAAATGAAATAGATGCCAGTAAAAAAAGTCTAAAGAAAAGCTTGACATATATCTTGTACAGTGTGAAATAGTGTTTCAGACAGTTGGCATTTTGTTTGTAACACAGGCTGGATCGTGACAGCCAAATGAAACTGCTGCACACTAAATGTTGTGACACCAGAACAGAGCTTTGCGATTTGGATGTTGGCACATCGGCTGCTCATTTAGAAACAGCTTGATACTTTTTATGTACTGACTGTTTACAACTTAAAGTGGCGTTGGCTGTGGTGAAATTCTCTGCCTTTTCCCTGAAGCTGCTGCGTTGCTAATCTTGAGTCACAATAAAACTATTCTTCTTTGTGATCTGTGGGTGGCTGGAATCTCCTGTGGTTGTGTATTTCATTAAGGGCCTATAACAGACGAATCCTCCGAGACTTCTGTTGTCCTGTGCGCTTTTTGCAGCCTGCTGAAAATGACCCATTTGGTTCGACCCTCACTCTGTCCCGCTGCCAAATTACTGGCAACATTTTCCAATCTAATAGTTTATTCACTCCTTAGTCATTTAGCCGTGTATGAAGGGCTGCAGTGATGGTACAAGACAGGGGCGACACCGCATTACTGATGTGCTTTAGCAGGTATTTCAAGTAGAACCCACAGGCTGATCCTGGGGATTTGATGCTCCAGAACATCTTTTTTCCAACCCCGGTGTTTCTTCCTCATGTATTAATAAAGAGCTGATGATGGATTCTGTGCATCAGCTGCGTTGCAGCTCTGGAGGATATAGCGCTGCGAAATTGGGGCCATTGTATCCTCGTATTAAGATATTCTGGTAACTCGAATGCAGGAAAACGTTACATCCATGTGTTTCAAAATTTGGAAGATGCATGCTTTCTTATTTCTACATTTTTAGTTTAAAAGCCGTCCCAGGCCTGTGCTCTTGAAACATTTTGGAGGAAATCACCATCCTCGGAGGAAACTGGTGTTCTGTTATCTCTTTGAACAAAATGAGCTTGCTGATTCACAGTGGATCTTACAGCAAAAATGATTTCAGTGTAAAGAGAGCTGTTCTCTCTTTGTGTAAGCTCTAACTAACTAATGGTCTTGTGGAGCTGTTTGTACTGCTAAGATTAAAATCTTTTGTCTCCATTAACATCCTGATTGTCTCATCTTTCTTACCCATAAAGGCTGCTAATTTGACTTTGCTCTCATGTGATTCGGATAGAAATTTGATTTCACGCACCGATTTACTTCCCTCTTCCCACTGATTTTTGAGCTTTCTCAGACTTTGCTTCCTTCGTAATCTGAACAACATCACTCATTTGAGAGAACGCTTAAGAACGGAAAATGTGTAGTCATACTAATGGGTGGGTTTCTTTTGCCAACCAGCACCGTTTTAGCAGTAATTTAATTATCTGTTTTCCTTTATTAAATATTTTGATACTTTTGGCATAATTGATGATCAGCTGGTTCGCTTATTTCAGGCCTGAACAAATGAGGTTGTGCTGTTAAATCCAAGGTCACTACACAGTGGGTTGCCTGAGCTGTGCCAACTGAGAAAACCACATCTTCTGCTATTTAAGCCTCACGTCTCTGCTTGAAATAGTGTAATTAATTTCTGGCCAATTTCACATCATATTAACATTGAAACTGCTGGGAGTATTAGCAAATCCAGCAACCCCCCCGCACCCATTATAAACAGCAGAAACTTCATCCATAAATACCGACCACCACACTCAAAAAGATTCTCTCAGGGCTTTTTATTATGTATTTACAGTTTTATGAAGCCCTGTAGACCTAGTTTATCTCCAGGGATGACATCTGCCGAGCCATTAAACTCTCACCTTACACATATCGAAAAGGGTACTCTGTGGGAAAGGATGCAAGCAAGCTTAGAAATAGCCCTTGGTGTAAGGTCCATAGCACGCTTGTGTCCTGCAATTAGTGCAGTGGCATTTCCTAGATCTCTCCCTCCTCCTCATCTTCTCTTCTTTCCCCCCACCGAATAGAAGTGAATGAAACAGGCCTTGAACTGCAGGTTTACAGGGAAAATTCATGAACTTCCGACAACGTCAAACATTGTGCATTGCAGTACCGGTGAGGGGTGATGAGTGAGCAGAATGAAGACGGAGGAGGGGGGGAAGGGGCAGCATAAGGTAGAAAAACGGGGTCAGCTCCACTTTACGTAACGCCCCTCTTCAGCCTGAGTGCATGCAGCAGCAGCGGGTTGGGCTCCCACTCATCTGCGGCGGCTCTACACGCAAAAACACTGCATGCCCCCCCACTCCCCAAAGGGTCTGACCTAAAAGGAGGGGAGCACACATCAGGAAGAACAACAGCCGCATCGTGGTTAATCTTCTGTCCCATCTGTTAATGGTCCCAGGCATGGAACGGGACCTTTTTTAGGAGCAGGCTGTGCAGCCTAAAGGAAGGTAGATGGGACTCCAAATGTGCATTATGGTGAAAAACTTATGAGCCCTCCCTCCTCCTACTCCCAGGCATCTCTAATGCAGGAGGTAGTGCCCGAGAACAGACAACACCAACGCAACATGGCCGGCTCACTTCAGCTCGAAATAACTCATGTTCACTCAGGCTGTCACCGTGCTCATATTGTCATTATGTCCCCTCCACTTCACATGACCCTGTGCATGTCGAAAGGGGCCGAGTTGATCGTTTACCCTGTCAAAATGAGGAAAAACTAGATCCCTTTTTTCCCTTGTGAATGAGTGATGAAGAAGCAACACGATGAGCCAGGGGTGAGTTACATCTGCTTACCTTATGTCATATTGTAAGGACCACATCCATGGCACATTGCAGTTTCTCACAGGGAAACTAAATTGCATTTTTGATCTGTTAAACAAGACAAGGCGATATTATATGTTCCATCATACTCCCTTGGGTCAGCGTTCATGCAGTGAGACTTTCTCCTCAGTATTAGTGGTTGTCTGTTAAATCCTCATCTTTGATACAGTAGTCAGACTGGCTGTATAAGGTTTGGTCCCATGGCTCACGCTGTATGAATGTATGTGCGGCTCTGGAGTGTGGAAAAAACAAATAAGTCAAGCTTTGACTGTTGCGTAACGGAAAGAAAGGCCACAGTGTACAGATAAAAACAACAGCATGTAAACATCCTCTTTGGCTCCAGATTTCTTTAAACACAACCCAGTATTTAATTGTAACAGCGTACACAATTAGAAGTACACATTGCACAAATCTGATGTGATTTCTTATCTGTTATCTGTTTTCAGAGCTTTGTGGATCGTTCCGGCAGCCGAAGGACCAAACTGTGTGAAGATCCATTGACAAACAAAATGCCAGAAAAATCATTACTATCCTGCAGGTATGTTAAAATTCAGACACTTTGATTCTGTAATTTGATGTCTGACATATTTCTGTTAAAGTAAATTATTATCCTCTGCTGCTGTTGCTTCACATCATTTTAAAGTGTTTTTTTTTATTGTATGTCCTTCTCTGTTCAGCCTCTGAATCATGGGTAATGTCGAGAGCCAGAATGGGGACCATGCCCTCTATGGTAACGAACATGGCTATTTGTCACGCAAGCACATGTCTCGGTCTCTTCGCATCTCCAACAAGCAGTCCAGACGCTCTCGACATGCTTCATCAGGGAAAATAGAACACAGGAACTCTGAGACGAGCACACGCTCTAGTAGCACCCCCAGTATCCCACAATCCTTGGCTGACAATGGCCTGGAGCCCTTCAATGAGACAAACATACTCCCAGACTTTGGAAGTCCCATCTGGGTGGACCGCGTGGCCATGAACCTGCGGCCCGTGTCCTTTCACCATGACCTTGCCAATCCCTCTGTGCACATGAACACGATGCACATAACCTTACCTGGCCCCACCGCAGGGGAGATGCAGGACGAAGACGCGTACACGGGCGAGGTAACGTACCTCCAGAAAACTCAGGACGGCTCCAAGGAGGCCGTCAGCTTCAAGAAGAAGAGGTCCAAGTCGGCCGACATGTGGAGGGACGACAGCCTGGAGTTCTCCCTGTCCGACCTCAGCCAAGAGCACCTGACGAGCACAGAGGAGATCATCGACACGGCCAATGAGAGGGACTTTACCGACTGCGAAGGCCACCTGCAGTCCAGCCCCACGGACGCCGCTGACAGGGCGAACTCCCTCGACGAGCTGTACAGCCAGAAGAATCCTGCTCGCCAGCAACCCCAGCGCCGCTATGCCAAGTGGCACGATGCCAACAGGGCCATCAGGGAGGGCGAGGACGATAAGATGCTCTCCCCGTCGGAGGAGGACGGGAACACCTACGGCGCATACACCCTCCCCTGCCGGCGTTCCCACTGCCTGTCCGAAGGCCTGAGCAGCCACCAAGCTGCCATGTGTGCCAGCATGCAGGGCAGGAGGGCGCAGACGATACAGGTGAGATGTAGAGCAGATTCACACTGCTGATCTTTTATACCGCAAATCAGATTCCACTTACAATGTTAAGCTATTCAAAGAAAACAGAACAAATAATCTCTTCCATCGATGAAAATGTGAACCACGTCTTCATGTCCGTTTGATAGACTCTTTAAGTCTGTGAAAATGTCAGGGAGCCGAACTGTTGAAGCTGTGTCACGGCTCTTTTAGGCTTTTTTTGTACAGAGTATGAAAAGCTGTGCAGAATCTTAATGTAGTCTGGTGGCATCACCAATAAGACAGATCCCCTCATTCATTTTTTTCCCCCCCATTGTGTCTGAGCGTTTCCTCTGCTGCATTCACCCACAGATAATAAGCTGCTGAAACAGATTAAGTGTAAAAAAAGAAAGAAAGCTTATGTCAGGGGAACGTTGTTTCGTTTCCTGATGAAACTGTTGTTTTTCTGGGGAGAGGAGACTGCAGTGACAGAAGTGGAAGGGGGGCGGGGGGAGCTTAAAGTCACTCCCTGTTTGAAATACCTCCGTCTTTTGTTATGATAATGAGGGGAGGCCTGTGGAAGAGTGTAACAGTAAAACGTGTATGGTGGCCCTGTCACTGCGGGGCACCGTCGGCCCTGGTGAACGGAGCTCTGGAGCGCATGATTGGGTCATGTGACCAGATGGAGATACCAAGCTCCGTGTAACCCCCTTCATCTCCCAGGAGCCCTTGGCCATGTGGGTAGGAGAGGGCAGACCCTGCGGTGCCACAGGGAGGGCAGGCTGCACTCACACAACAGCAGACGCTTTGCTGTGAGTAATTCATTTTGAGCAGAACCTCAGGATTAAGCAACCCGTGGAATCTTGTTAGGCCTCTGTAGTCACAGTCTTTAGGACATGTTTACTTTAGGAGACGGGCTCTGTCCTGCAGATATCCGCAGAGATAGTGTAGTCCTCAGTCAGGGTGGGAGCCGCTGACTGGCTTCTCTCTCTGTGATGACGAAAAGTGGGTGCCATGCTGTCTCACCTGTCTTCTGCTTCCACCACGGCGCAGGATGTCACGGCCGGAGAAGGCAGCGAGTACGAGGACAGCGGCATCGACGGGGTGACGGCGGAGGCTGAGCATCAGTCCCGGCGCTACAAGACCATGTCGGCCTCCTTCTCCATGTGCTCGGCGGCCGGCAGGAGCATGTTCGCCGGCAGCGACAGTGGCAGCAGCAGCGGTGGCGGGGCCAGCGAGTGCGTGCAAGGCGTGTACGAGAACTTTCGCCAGGAGCTGGAGATGAGCTCCTGCCAGACGGAGAGCCTGGAGGAGGCGGGGTCTGCCCTCAGTGACGAGCAGAGCACCATGAGCTCCGCCTACCAGTCCGACCCGCTGCTCAGCGTCGCCCAGGGGATGGTGCGAAAAGCTGGCAGACTCGCGGTCAAGAACTTTCTCGTGCACAAGAAGAACAAGAAAGTGGAGTCAGCAACGAGGCGCAAGTGGAAGAGTTACTGGGTTTCTCTCAAAGGTTCGTTCTGCCCTCAGTGCGTCCATAACATTTACACACATGCAAACTTTGTTCAATAATCTCAGTATCAGTGCAGCTTCGTCAACACAGCATGCTTTTGATGAGGTTCAGTCTTTTGCTGACATGCAGGACTTTATACAGAAATGCTTAATTTAATCTATTTTGAGATAAACTCACCACAGCAAGCTGTAATTCAAGCATGATGCAAACCTTATTATCAAATTTTATGCCACTTGACTAGGCTTGAAATCAGATCAGTACTAATGGTCGTGATGCCTCCTTCTCTGATAAGTCAGCCATGCTGCACTTCTTAATGTTGGCCACTGGAGAGCAGAATTAAATTGCTTGAGCAAGTCTGGCATTAAAAAAAAAGATCCTGAAGATCACTGTTGTTTTTTCTTAGAGACTGGGGCCAGCACAGGCGTGTGTGCTGTGAAGTGTGTAACAGATTGTTTTTGGTTTTCCAGGTTGCACTCTGTTCTTCTATGAGACTGATGGCCGCTCAGGGATAGACAACAACAGTATCCCCAAACACGCCATCTGGGTAGAGAACAGCATTGTCCAGGCCGTACCAGAGCATCCCAAAAAGGACTTTGTGTTCTGTCTCAGCAACTCCCTGGGTGATGCTTTTCTGTTTCAGGTAGGAGAATGCTTAAATGTCATCTGCTCTGCGAATAAGTGCAAATTATCCCCTGGGCAGCCTTTACCTTTGACCTATATGTTTTCTTTCCTCTCACGCTCTTTTAAAGCCTGATTTGCCATTATAATTAGACGTGCGTCAACACAGGAGAAATAAATAAAAAGCTTTCTATTTTGAATGTCAAGGACGCGGTTTGTTGTTTAACCCTCCGACCTTTTGCCGTCTGTCCCCACGCAGACCTGCAGCCAGACGGAGCTGGAGAACTGGATCACTGCGATCCACTCGGCGTGCGCCACTGCTGTCGCCCGCCAGCACCACAGAGAGGACACAGTGCGTCTGCTCCGCGCCGAGATCAAGAAGCTGGAGCAGAAGATAGACATGGACGAGAAGATGAAGAAGATGGGAGACATGCAGCTGTCTGCCGTAACTGACACCAAGAAGAGGAAGACGATCCTGGATCAAGTAGGTTTTATTCTCCTTTCTCGCTGCGGCTCGTCTCACACAGAGTTCCCACCTGTCAGGCAGTTGGGTGCGATTTTTGAGAAATGCTATCCTGACGGCAAGAGTCTGAAAATCTGATTTGGTTCTCCGAGGAAGTCAGACGATATTGAGCAAACTTGCGGGAGTATGCTAATACAAAAATGTGCATATACATGTTTTAATAACATTTTAAGATTGTGTTTTTTGCTGTTTTGTTAATGCAGGTTATATTTTCCTTCTTTTATAGCCTTTATGAAATAAGTTAATGAAGAGGATAATGTCCAAACATTAAATGTGACCAGTGAAATACAGGTGAATAAACAGCATTTGTAAAGAAGACCTGTGTTCTTACACATTTAAATACCTATTAGAATATAATATAGAACAATATCAACAGCATGGCATCCTATTTTTTTTATTGTGAAAATGGAGGTAGAAAATGTAAATAACTTAGGATTAATTAATGCAGGAAGAAAAAGCACCGCTTTCATTGGATGTATCTTCGTCAACAGCAATCACAGCTGAAGTGGAAACAGACCTGTTTACCTTTTTCGAAACTTTCCTGAGCTGACAAGCGACTTAACAAGCAAGGAGAGACTGATAAAAGGTCACAGACGAGCTTCGTCTGGATTTAGTAAAGCAGAAGGAGAACTAACAGAGTATTTCATCAACAGAAGAGCTCTTGTCATCAACCTCCTGCTGCCGCTCAGTCTGGCTGTTGACACAACTGTCCTCGAAGAGTCGATCTGCTCCAGGATGAACCTGAACTTCACTAACTGAAGCAGTGCAGGATGTTTTTCACACATACCGGACCGCAGCTTATTTATTTAAGTACTTTAGTATGATTAATTATAGGTATCACGAGTAAGTAGGTGTTTCAATATCAGTATCTGCAAGTTGTTCTGATGCAAGAAACAGGAGATGGAAACAGGAGCAGGGAGACGTCTGAGGGGATTAAGTAACATCCGCTAGAGGCTGCTGATGGGACACACCTACTGGCTACCAAATAGCTTTTTTCCTTTCTTTTTTTTTTTTAACATGGTATGCAGTTGGCACCGATCGATAGCCTGCCATTCTCTCAATTAATTGCAAAGCTCATATTGTCTTTAATAGGTCTGTTTACAGAGAGGGGAGATCAAATGGCCTTTGTTTGGTCAGTTAGGTAGTGACTGGTTGGAGCGGCTCTGTTTGGCAGTGTCAGTTTTCACATTGTGCAGGACTGAATGGATATAGGCCTGTTCCTTAGAAAGCTGAAACGCTCCCAGCCCTCTATCTGCCAGTGGAATGCGCAGTATTGTTTCTTTCTCGTCTCTGGGCTACTTGGCAGTGATACAGAGCCCTCCGCCATGGTGCTGGCCGCCTCTTCCAAACGCCAGCGCAGGACCGTGACTGGGAGGGGACGGCCCAGTGAATAATCACAATGTCCTGCTCTACTGCCCCAGTAAACATCAAATCATTTAGGAGCAGGAAAAAGCGCAGGTTGGCAACACTTGGAGGAAAACTGGTACTGGAGCTTCTGGGGCAGAGAGGAGATGCTCTATCTTCGTCTGAAGTTGAAAAAAAAGTTTTTTGATGGATAATTAATTTTGGATGTGCTGTGTCCCTCCTCAGATCTTCCTGTGGGAGCAGAACCTGGAGCAGTTTCACATGGATCTATTCCGCTTCAGGTGCTACCTGGCCAGCCTGCAGGGAGGAGAGCTGCCTAACCCCAAACGCCTCCTGGCCTTTGCCTCTCGGCCCACCAAGCTGGCGATGGGCCGACTGGGTATATTCTCAGTCTCTTCCTTCCATGCCCTGGTAAATATCACCTCTTCGTCCTTTCTATTTTAGCAAATAATTATTGAGCGTTGTTCAAAGGAGCGAAAGACTCAAGAATTTCATTGCCATTTCATTTCATTGCTATGATGCACTTAGACGAGGCCTTCGCAAATGTGGCTGAAATATGTGATGGATCACTGTCTAGCTAAAGAGTATCACAGCAACACAAAAACTGTGGCTGTTGCAGGGGTCAAACCCGTAACATTTCAGTTGTAGGATGATCTCTCCACACACTACTGCTGCACTTATATTTAGAAGTGCCTCAGATTGTTCATGGAGCAAAATGCTGTATCTCTCTCGAAATACGCATCGCCATCGCCGAGTACATCTGGTGACTCTCCTGACAGGGCAATTGATTCTACAAACTGAAATGTGTAGTGTCAAACAGTGTTTTTTTCCACAATGACTATTTTTTAACCAGGGTCTCACAGGGCACCTGTTTGGGAGGTTTTTGGTTCAGTTTTGGCCTCCCACTGCTGTACCGAGGACGTGTACTCAACAGATAAAAGCTCGAGTAGTAGAGGAAAACATCTATTTGATTTTTTAGAGGAGTGTTTGCAGATCAGTGAGGTACTTTTTTTTTTTTCCCCTCAACACCAACGCGTTGCTGTGGAGCAGGTGGGTGTTTGAGCCGCGAGATAGCAGGCCAGGGCATCTAACAAAAGATCTAAAATCTAACAGCTCACTGCTTCTCTTTTTTATCTTTCCGTCTGTTTCACTCCTCTCTAATTTGCTCATCTCTACTTCCAAGAGTACATGTGTCAGCGTTATGTCCAAAAAAGTAGACAGAACATAAAAAAAATCAAATGAGCATCTATGTTAAGTTTAAAGCATGCTTGATCTTACAGGCACAGTCCTTCTTTTATGCCTAATTCAGCATTATGTTTCGAAACCTCACACTCTAGCCTCTTTACAAATAGATAGCCTAGAAATGCCAGGTTGCATAAAAGTCTGCATGTGCCTAGTGCTCATGTGTGAAATAGACATGACGGCTCTATATTTGTATGTTAACTATTCATTATATAGAGGCCCATGTGACCCCTTTTCCTCCTTTTTATTTAACCAGACAAGTCAGTTGAGAACAAGTTATAATTTACAGCTGGTGAAATGCTTCATGTTTTTTTTGTTCTTCAAAAACCTGCTGTTTTTCTAATATCTTACCACTTTTCATCATTTGTGAGTAATTTTAGTACATTTCTTTAAAAAAAGGTATCTTGTTCTTGTGTCCCTTTTTTTTTTTAAAGATACCCTTTTTATATGCTTTTTGATACCTCCTGTTTTAACCTACTTTGGGCTCTTGTAGTTGTTCAGAATATGCTGCATGAAGAAAGAAATAATGGCTGCTACGCATTTTGCAAAATGCGACGTGACATGAGGTCAAACAGACTGCCGTCTGCGTCTCAGTAGGCGCGCTGAGCCCTGACCGAGCCGTTATGTTTTCGCAGGTGGCGGCTCGCACGGAGACCGGAGTGAGGCGGCGGACGCAGGCCATGTCTCGTTCCTGCAGCAAGCGCAAGAGCAGGTTCTCCTCCCTCTGGGGTCTGGACACTACCTCAAAGAAAAAAACGAAAGCCCATCCCAGCATCAACCAGGTGTGCAAGGTTTTACATTCACATTTCGTTTTTCAAGTTTCAAAGCAATCGATAGAAACTCCCTCTGTCACGCTGAGGAAAAAGGCAATAAGAAATCTTCATGCAGGTTTTTTCTACAGTTCTGCCTGAGTTATGACCGCTTGACTTTTGTTTTGTCCCATCAGGTCTTTGCCGATGGCGAAGAGCCTTTGCGAAAGCCTATAGATGGCATATACATTGATCCTGCCAAGGAACACACAGTAAGGATGATTTCCATCAATTTGACTCTGTGGTGTTGGTGGTCAAACATGAGCAGGAACTTTCTCAACTCAGTCTTTATCCAATGCTGATGCCAAAGAATGATTAGTATCTTTAGTAATAATCAGTGCAGAGCCCCAGAGGTTACGACTGTTACAGCTACTCAGTCACATTAGTGGTTGTAAATTTTCTTTCATTCCTTTTAAGCAAATGTGCAATAATGTACTCTAGTCCTTGAAAAATGTATTGCAACTCTTCTGTGGGTGTATTGATGGCAGCTGTTTAGTACTTGAGAGAGTGTTTACTGTGGGGAGTGATTAAAACATACTCGTGGAATTATCGCCCGTTTTAGATTGAACAGAGCTTTGCAGCAATAACAAATGAATCTGTATTAAAGCAGCAGACTGAAAATGTTTTCTTATTGTGTCTGTTCAAAGAAAAGCGAGGATGGAACTGTGAAAAACCTTCCCCGGCCCAGCACAGAAAGTGACATCTGGGTCCCTGACCACCTCACTCCCTCCTGGGTGTGTCTGCCAAATGACCAGCCAGTGCTGACCATCATCCAGCCGGGGGAGTCGGCACTGTGCGTTCTGGAGACCATCTGCAAGGTACCGCCGCCCAGCCTTAAAATGACCTCACCTGACCCACTGAAAGTCATGCAGAGGAACTTTTTGATGCTTTCTGACCTTCCATAATGTTATTTAACTAGAAAAATGACAGTTTTCAGTGTCAGTAAGACGAGAAAAAAATGGTCTGAGCATCAAATATCTCATTGTAACGAGACTATGGACTGAAAAAAATACTGAATAGCTTTTGTTAATCTGAAGCGAAGGATGAGTCACTGATAAGCTGCTGTCAATGTCATGATACCAAACAACCAATAATCTTTCTGTCTCTTTCTGCCCTTGTCCCACAGTCTCACCAGCTCGATCCCACCAAACACTACTTGCGACTCAAATTCCTTATCGAAAACCAAGTGCAATTTTACATTCCCAAACCGGAGGAGGATGTGTGCGACCTGGTACGTAACTACTCGCTTGAACACGATCTTCTCTCCTTTTCTCACTTAAATTCATGTTAAAAGGTCAAAAAATCTTAAGGAAACACCTGTGATCATTCCAGAATGTGTGAGGAATCACAATATGTGAGGGGAAAAAAAAATTCAGGCCATACGCGTGTTTGTAGTTATGAATTCTTAATAGGTTTTGTATTTTTCTCCTCCATACGTTTTCTCCGGAGAGTCACCTGCCTGGGAGGCCGATGCACCAAAACATAAATCTATTCATCAGTGAACAATATCTGTAATGACTTCTGTGCTCATTGTTATCGTGTAATCGCAGCATGTCATAGATGATCTGCATAAAGACTCATAGCATTAATTTGGTGTGTTCCCAGACAAAGCAGCTCTCTCTTTCCGCTCCGTCAGTAACCCACCCACCAGAGTATGAATAAAACAGGCTGTTGTTTCATGATTTATATAATAACTTCTTTTTGTTCTTCGCAGCTTTACAAAGAAATTGAGCTGTGCTCCAAAATAACGAAAGTAATCCAGTTCGACAGAGACGAATCCTGCATGATTGGTTATGGTAGGAACCGTTTTATATGATCCTGTGTTTCTTTTAGATTGACCATTAAAATACAATGTTTGTTATTCAGTTAAGATGCTGTAATGAAGTCCGTGTCAAAAATTTCATATGTGCTGTTGTTTTGAGGGTAATAACTGCTTTTCTTTGACCTATAAATGACCTGCGTTTTTTTTTTTTCAGTCCATTCCCATTTGTACTGCACAAATCCCTCTGATGTGTTTTATATAAGAGTCCCCCTTCTCTCTCTCTCTCTCTCCTCGTCTTCTCGCCTCTCTGCCTCTCCTTTTTCCTCCTCCAGGTTTCTCCATTTCGGTGGTGGAGGAGGACGGAGTGCAGCAGCTCTACATCACCGATGTGAAGGCGGGAGGATTAGCCTTCGCCAAAGGTTCATTACCCTTCATTTCCATCAAATGAACGCCCTTCAAAGACTCTTAATTTATGTCTGTGAACTGATGAGTTACAGCCAAAGAAAGCTAATCTGGGGTGCATTAGTGTTTTTTTTCTCTTTTTTTTTTTTACATACATTTTCAAAACAGCTTCTTCTCGCACCGAGGTCAATAGGCATTTTTACCGTTTCTCTTTAGAAAACTGCATTAGCACATGTTTCCAATCGGCTGGGAAGGTTTCTGAGAGCGCAGCAGTTCTCAAGGGTGTTGATTACTATAATCATAACCACGCTGCCTCTCACTGGCCTTTTGTGAAGGACGATGCTGAATACGACACCTCGCCACAGCTGCTTCGCTGCTCAAAAAGTTGGGCCGCGGGGTTGAACGATGTCAAAATATCGTGCCGGAGCTGGTCAGGCGGCGGTGCAGCTAAACACGACTTTTGTTGCAGATTCAGTATTGATGAAACATTGCAGGTTTCTCTTCTGCCCTCCTGCAGGAAGAGAAACCTGTAACGTCTCAGCAGCTGACATTTCACAGGGCGTAGAGAAGTGGGGCGTGCTCGTGGGTCTGAAAGGCAAAGAAAAGATACTGAATCTGCAACACAAGTCG
Organism: Amniataba percoides; assembly: GCA_037176925.1. Taxonomy (NCBI): domain Eukaryota; kingdom Metazoa; phylum Chordata; class Actinopteri; order Centrarchiformes; family Terapontidae; genus Amniataba; species Amniataba percoides. The sequence goes on along the minus strand of JBAJHX010000049.1, from coordinate 5,606,511 downwards.
TGTTTATTTGTCTTATTTCTTATCTCAATTAGGGTAAAATAGTAATCTAAATAGAGCTGAAAATGAGTTTTATATTATATTATATATATTATATTATATATTTATATTTAGGAAAGTAGGCACTGCTTATTTTATACATGCATATTGACAGACAGTTAATTGATGGTGTTTCTGCTTTGCAGGTCTAAACGCAGGGGATGAGATACTTCAGCTGAACGGGAAAGACTCTCATAGTCTCAACTTCTCCGACATGAAGGCGGCGTTTTCTCAAGCGTCGCTGGCTCTGACCGTCAACACCCTGCCGTCCGTGGACCGCCGCCAGCTCTGCTACCTGCCGCCGCGCCGCTCGGACGCAGAGGAGGATCTCTACACCGACATCTTCTCCCAGAGTCAAGGTGAGAGTGTCTTGAATGTTTCCATTGTTTCCCTTCACCCGTAGGCTGCTCATTAAAACGGTGTAAGTCAACTTGGCACATTCACGGGTCTAATTAAGCGGAGGTTATCCTGAAAAGGTTAACTTGAACGCTCTAATTTCCATAAATCATGTGCAGCATATTAAATCTTTCAGTCACTCACAGTATGATCGTGTTTACCAACAGTTTGGCCTTTTATACCACATGCACCAGAAAGGCAAAAGTAGGTAGTTCACAGGCTGTAAGAGGCCAGCCGAAAATATTTCTCACTAGTTTCCTTCCTGACACCGTTTTCAGTTTTCATTTATGCAAACATTGTGACTCTACAGGGTCTTAATTAGGAAGGATAGCAGGCTTTTGGCGGTGTCTCGCAGCCCCACTTTGTGGATTAGTTTGATATGGTCGCCCTGTTTTACATAAAGGTCTTAAATCTCAATGAAGATGACAAGGCAAGGGCAGTATGTCTCTTGTACTTAAAGCTATAGTCAGTAGGATCGGAAAGAGATCAGACTTGGCCTGAAAATTTGAAGGAGCTCCCTCCCTCTCTCACTGCAGAGCTGTTCTTTATAACTTTTTCTCTATAAGCTTGCTTTTCTTCACTGGTCTTCCTCTGTTTATGCGTCTTTGTCGTGTAAGCTACTGTTGGCAGAGGAGGGACAGGCAGTTTTTTCATCGCTTGGTTGTCTGATGGTTTGCTTTCACTGGCTCAGTGAAGATACTGAGCTTGAGTTAGTGCATGTGCAGAGAAGGGGACCTGCACACAGCATGTACAGTAGCAGTGATTGACACTCGATGAGATCCGCCCCCCCTGCTCTGATTGGTTGTTTTGATATGGGGGGGGGGGGGGGGTGATGGATTCTTGCAAATGGTCTCAGAGGCAGCAGGAGTTTTAGCTGTTATTTTTATACAGTTTACCTACTACATCTTTGACAGTGCTTGTGAACTATGCATTCATCTCATTAGAAGAAAAAAAATTTCGTGAAGCTCATGCCAGCCTGTTTTGTTTTGTTGCAGAGGAGATCCTGGACGACGGGGTGGGGCTGCTGCTGGAGAGCTCAGGTGACAGCCTGGACGACGACTCCGAGATCTTCAGTGAGTTTGACGAGTGCAGAAAGGTACGAGGCGCATTTCATTCATTCGTTTATGGGTTCTAACTGAGTAGCACATCTGACGGCGTCTTTCACACAATGTGCTGGCTCCTGTCCTTTTTCCTTCACAACATCCCCCTCAGCTCTGTGTTTTTTACGGAAAGAGCAGTTTGGTTTACTGCTCCGCTTGAGCTTTTTTAGGAATGGAGAGAAATGTTTATATTATCCGGGTGTCCTGATACAAATCTGCATGAGGTGTCTCGTTGCCTTTCATGACACGCAGCTCTGACAACAAATCAACAACAAAAACCAAAGGGACCTAAATATTAATATACGCCTACATCTGCGGAGGAAAGCATCTCATGCATTAGTGACCTGAAGCGAGCTGAAGCATTCTCTTTCAACACATTAGCCAAGTGATGGATGGGTCATGAATTACGCTCACTTTCTAATTGATTAGTTACGTGTGGTGATAGGGATCAGGTAATATGTGTAGGTGTGTTAATTTTAACTGTGTGTGACATTCAGGCGCAGATTATCACATAGCAGGATTGGCTAAACAAGACCTACTTTCTACTGTTTTGCCATTGAAGTCCTTCGGCTAGCGAGATGACTAATTTTTGTGGAGTAAAAAGTGAGCCTCAGACAAAAAAAAAACATTTTAAATTAGATTAAAGCAGTAGTATCTTCGTTCCTGCAGCTAGTCGACTTCAAAGGACAGCCGAGCTCCTGCTTGGGAAAGAATGATATCTTATGTAGATTATTATTCTTATCAAAACACTTGATTACTGCGGCATTTCTCATTGTAACTCCGAGGATCACTGACGTCCTCAGTGATCCCACTCGCCCTTCAGATTGCAGACTGGTCAGATTACTGCTCTTTTTATCTGTTCTGTTGAATCATTTTTTAATTTCTAATGTAATGTAATGTAAGCTGCATTTCATCAAATATTGAGCAAATTCTAATGAAGTACCTCTATGATAGAGTAAATTGTCATAATTATATGGTTATGAAGAGAATACACATTGGGTTTAGGATATGGGCAAAACAAAGGAGAAATATGAGTGCAGAAGTCAGTCATAGTGTTGGTTTAGGTGCTGTTTTGTCCTTTTGTCTTTTTCAACTTGTTTCCTTTTTTAATGTTAACGGCTCCTCCTCTCACACAAGAAAGTAACAGGCTTCCTTTGTCTTTGAAAAACCTGCTTTGAAAAATGCTTTCACCACCACACAGATCGCAGCCTCTCCCCGACTCATCAAAGTTAACTCGGATGAGAGAGGATTTAAGTCTTTGGATCTGAAACGCGGTAATGATGTCTGGAATTGCACCATGAGCTCACTAGTAACAGAACAAAATCATACAAATGTTTGCAGTCAGTGCCTTTTTGTTGGGCCGTGCTCCCCTTGTGTACACTATGACCGGCTGAACTTCTTGGTGCACAAAGCTCTTATGCATGCTGGAGAGTTAATTGCTGATAAGCCTTAACCAAACCCCTGCAGCATCTGTCATGTCAAAGAAGGGAAAACATCCATTGTAACCTCAACCTTGTTGTTTAAAAAAAGTTATTGGTATTATAGCCTCCATTTTTCTTTTTATAGTCCTTGTTCTTCTTCTTCACTTCTTCATTCTGTGGTGCACGAACACTGGTCAGTTGTCAAGTTTTTGTGCCAGACATTCAGGACTTCTTCCCAGACTCAACATTTGGTGCTGACTTTCACCAGCTACACTCAGGACTTCAGTATAGAAGAGACAAATCATCACATTTCCTTGCTGCGTGTTACTGCTGTCACCCTTGGGATGGACAAAACTGTGCCTTTTGTTGTGAAAATTACTATCTGAGTGGAAAGAAAGAGGACACACCAGAGACTCAGCTCTTACATAAATCTTTGGATCTACTCAGAGATGAGAGACATCCAAATACGTGGTGTTATGCAGGTGTATTTTCCCTTTTCTCCCCCATCGCTGCTCCAAATGAGGTCACTTTCTGGGCTTATGAACTTACCACAGGAACTCACATTTCCGTTTGATTTGTTACTTAGATTAAATCCATTTTTTGGCACGCCCCATCATTTCCCACTCTTCATTTTCTTCCTGCATAGCCTCCCACAGCAGTCTTTCCCGTATTCGCCCTCCTCCCGCAGCCTGCTATTTTGCAGCACCCCTCTCCTCATCATTCTCCCCCCCACCCCCCACCCCATTCCTGAAACCCTGCATTTATATTCTACTGCGGTGTGGCTCGCCCAGCCAATCCTGCTCCACCGCAACCTTGAGGAGGAGACTCCTTCCCTCTTCCCCTCTTGCTCCGTTGCTCTCTCCCTGGTCTGGAGGATTATCAAGTCTCATTTACAATGCTGCTGGAATTGGCCAGATCTTCACACTCAATCTGTGTGCCTGAGTTTACACAGCCTGTAGAGAAGAGGGAGAGAGGAGAGAGAGAGAGCGAGAGAAGGAGAGGGAGACAGAAAACAGCAGAATCAGTGACAGAACTACAGCAGACTCTGAAGGCGAAAGGAAGGGGAGTTGGAAGGCTGTGAGCACTGGTGGGCGGAGAGGAGGAGGCTCAGCAGCTTCACTCATCCTTCATCACTAGCACCACAGCACCTTCTCCTTTTTTTTCAAATAGAGGGAAGACAAAAAGGGCTGAGAAATGTGTCGGAGAGACGCAGTGTAGATTTGACTCTTTCCAAAGCCTGGAGTGTCTCTTTTCCCTCTGCCACTTAAACTGACGCTGACCATCCACCTGCGCCCCGGCTATGTCCGTCCTGAAGTGGAACAAGCACAGCAAGCGCTCCTCAGACTCCGTCTCTGACATGCTGCACCTGGTGAGACTCCTTCCTTGTATGTCTCGTCTTTACCTGCCCGGCTCTCTCGCCACCTCTGCGATAGATGGCGAGCTGTTGTGATCTCGTTCTAGTAGTTTTTTCCCCCCCTCTCAGCCTTTCGCTTCACGCCTCCTCTTGGCTGCCTCAGACAGACAACAGGAAGCTGTGAGTCACCGTAGTGTCGCAGAATTGCCCCGTAAGCGCTGGAGTGCTCTGCTGGATGCCAGAATAAAATGTTTTGGGTTTTTTTTTTTTGTGAGAGTCGGACCTCCACATATCTGACCACAGATAACTTGGACCTGACGTGACTTTGACAAACTGCCCTGACCGCTGTTGGCCGTGACTCTCTGGCTGTTGCGAGGTTTTCGCTCCTGGCACCTCGAGCTGCGATCTCGGGCTTATCTCAGTTTCAGAGGGCAGACGCGCAGTCTTCTTCCTTGCTCCACCGTCAGCGCTTTCATAACTTGAAACCTTGTTTTTAATCTATATTTCACTCGCCAGGGGGGAAACACTCATCTCAAGGCACCTCAGTTTCACCCCTGACAGTCTCTCTTATCTACACATTGTCCTTTTCATGTGAAATGGAAGGCTTTGACGCCCCCTCCTCCTTCTCTGTTCTGTCTCTTCTTCTTTTTTTTTCTTCTGCCACGCCATGACTGTCCACACACCCAAAGCTGCCATGGTGTTAATTAGTCTAGATTGTGATTGTGAAGAGCATGACTGGGCTGTGACTGTCTTACTGCGCTCAGGAAAAACTGCTTGAGCTCAGCTGACTAATATTGCAGCAAAGAATCTGATTGACTTTATTAAGTTTGTTTTCCTATTTTTGACGTCTGCAAAATTGAAAGTGTGCTGCTGCTGAGAGTGTTTGTTTTTCCAACTTTTTTATTGCATATACTGTCTTTTTTTTAACACATGTTAATGGAGCAGATTGCAATTGATCTGTTTTGCCAGGATCTCTCATGCACAGGATACCAGAACCAGCACATTATCTGCAGTAAATTCATTAGTGACAGGATGTTGGACCACAACTTGACTTTTTAAAACCACTCAACATCCAAATGGTTTTGTAAATGATGCAGATTCTGCATGTGCATATGTTGTTTTTGGTCCAGCATTTAAATTAATTAGCAAAAAAACAACCTCAAAGTTGACTAAATGCTTTCAGCTACAGATTTAAGTGGCACTACAGCGCTGATGTAAATTGCAGCATTACATTTTAGAGGCACTGTTGCACTCAGTTCATCTGTTGATGTGGGAGCTGCCTGATTATTTTGGGAATATTGTCGAGAGGGACAAACGGTTGTCGTGCCTCACATATGAACGTCTGATTAGATGACAGCGCTGAAAACCGCTTTCATTTGTAAAGCAAGACGTTTGATTGTGATGTGATTCCTCCTTTGTTCTGTACTTTTCTCGCTTTTGTATTTCTTTCTTTTATTGTTTAGTGAATCATTCTACCAGTCACCTCTTGACCAAAAATCCCTTACAACTTAAATGAACAATAGAATTTTTTGTTGCTTTCCAAAAACAAAATGTCCTCAGATGGGAGG
>JBAJHX010000049.1:5585521-5600536 GCA_037176925.1 Amniataba percoides | reverse complement strand
CAAAAATCCCTTACAACTTAAATGAACAATAGAATTTTTTGTTGCTTTCCAAAAACAAAATGTCCTCAGATGGGAGGGTGATAACGATGATAACGCTGCATCTCCTGCAGTGGTATGGGGGTTATATTATTCTTATCATTTCCCAGAGGAGCTTGTAGGTGTGACAGGATAAATTGCTTCTGTCTGGACTATAAAAATACTTATATTACCATCCGGAGGCCTCTCGGCTCTCTGTTATGCGCTCGGTGGTGTCAATAACAGCCGCCGGTTCCTGCTGTGTGGACAGAAATGCTTGCTCCTTTCAACTTTCACAGTCAATCTTTATGTATCATGTACCTTAATATAAAAACATCCTGTTAGATGTTTGATCTAATAAATTCTTTCCTCCATAAAACTAAATACTTGTTTGATTACTATGGATTGAATTCTCCGTGGCCATTTCACACAAATAGAAACACAGAACAGAAAGCGTTTTGTTGTCATGGCTGCTGAGGCTGTAGCATGTTGCAAAGTAACTGTATTAGTTCAGCCATGTAGGCTGTTGCCGAGTGGGGTCTATTTTCGTCCAAAATGATAGTCTAATGCACATCAAGGCCGGTCTCCACGGCAACCCATACTGTATGTGGACAGACACCGTCGTGTGTGTGTATATTTTGATTCTGTGAAAGAGATGAATCATTACACCACCAATCCGTCAGTAGGAAGAAAACACCAGGGAAAAGAGGGATGTGAGTGAAGGAGAGGGAGGTGGAGAGTCATTGTTATGACAGACTGAAAATAGACCAAATTAGTGCAAATGATTTTTTTTAGAGCTGCCTCTGCCTCTTTCCAGGCTCACTCTCTGCACAGTCATGAAGCTGTGCACATCAGTGGGTGGGAGGCAGCACCTGCCAGTTGATATCTGAGGTGCTGCCGATTGATCGATATTTGGATTTTTTTTCCTCCTCTTCTTTTGTGCTGGAGTTGCATAATTAACCAGATCACACTTTTATTTTTTCTCCCCTCTCCCTCTCCTTCAAATTTGCAGAGCACGGAGCAGGTCGCCGCTTTCTGCCGCAGTCTCCATGACATGAATCCCTCGGAGTGCGTGTCCTCTTCGCCAAGCCCCGACTCGCCCTTCCCGCCTCCTGCGACTCCCCGGCTGCTCTCCGATGCCGACAAGCTCCGCAAAGTCATTTGTGAACTCGTGGAGACCGAGCGCACCTATGTCAAAGTCAGTATCACTCATCTTACTTGTAAGGGGCAGATGGTCTTTTACGGGTGTGCGCCTTTTCCTCCTGTCCATCGATCTGCGTTTCTGCTCTGCCTCGGGTCGTGTTAGCCTCCACGCATTACCTATTCCGCATGGTCAATCCATATTTATCTCTGTGTCCCAGGAGATATGAGTGGGACACAGCTGTGCCCTTGCCTGGATATTGCCTAATCTTTTTTTCTGCCGGGTATAAATGTGGCTCAGTGGAATAAGTGGGTTAGAGAGGGTATATAATGGGATAATGTCGCGGCTATCCAAAATATTATACCTCATTACAGGGAGCACATATATACTCATTACAGACATTACAACGTGCATGGTATATGGTGTGTGTCTGTGGTGGAAAATTCAAATTGGTTAGTTTGATTGCAGTGGACCTGATTGCACACAGTCACACAGACATTGAGATGCATTTTGTACATCTGTGTGTGCTGTTTGCAGTAGTGTGGTTTGGCAGGGCACTTGCAGTGGTGACCACTAAATATAGGACGTTAACTTTTAATTAATGGTGCTGGTAAATCACTAATGCTGCAAACATAGGCTACATCTTACTCTTGTAGGTTGTTTCAGCTTGTGACAGCTGATATTTGGCACATAAGATGTTTTGGATATTTTTCCATTCTTTGATCAGTTCTGGCACAGATGATTCATTTTTTTTAAGCATCTCATATCCCTTCGACAGCTCATACCTTTGCATATATTGGCAGGCATTCATAATGTTTGTATGATTAGATACTACAGAATTAAACATGTTGGTATTCTAGGCCATCTCCATGTAGATGTATTTTAAGCTCCTAATTAGAAAGTTAATAAGAGATGGATTGAGCAGATTGCTTGACTGACAATAAGAAATATGAGAAATATATCAATTACAGTGCAATGTTCTGTTAGGCCAGCCATCCTCCTTTGGAAATGGAAATGTTGCCTATTTTCTGGCAGAGCTACTAATTAATCTCATAGGTTTCTACAGTTCGGCTTAGGTAACTGTTAACGCAGTCACGCAGTTCCCACATAGTTCCTTTTCCCAAAATGCATTCAGAGAGGCACCCACCAGCTCCTCTGTCTCTTGATCTTGCAGGAAGCCTTATGGCCATCCCTGCACTTCTTTTTTTTTATTATTACCAAGGAATGTTTAAACTTCACGTAAAGTTGCATATTTTTCACATCTGTGTTTCACACAACGTCTTGGGCAACCCCCTGATTTAAACATAATTCACTCTCGTCTTGCAGGATCTCAATTGCCTCATCGGGAGATATTTAACCCCTCTGCAGAAAGAGACCTTCCTCACTCAGGATGAGGTATGTAAAATGTTCCCAGTGAGCCTGTGAGGGGTAGTTGGCTTTTAAATGCCAACACTGTTGAAATGTTCTAAGAAAAGTGGGTTACATAATCATGTGGAGTAGCTGTGTACAAGGACAAGAGGGGCGGATGATGAAAGAGCGCGCGCGCGCGAGAGAGAGAGAGAGAGGGGGAGGTTTGCAAAGAGATGTTTTACATACACATGAAATAATGACATTCATTTGGGTGTATTACATTTTAAGCATTTCATGCTACAGCTGTAGCAAGGGAATAGTATTGCATGCAGCACATAAGGAGAGACAAAGTGAAGAATTTGGTAAAATAATGCCTTTTTTTCTCCTCCAGCTGGATGTACTGTTTGGGAACTTGCCGGAAATGGTGGAGTTCCAGGTTGAATTTCTCAAGACCCTGGAAGATGGGACCAGACTGGTTCCAGATCTGGAGAAGCTGGAGAGAGTAGATCAGTTTAAGGTATACCCCCTCATGACCAGCAACAAGCATTTGAAACATCCCATAAACTTCTTTTTTTAACTGCTGGTTGGATAACATCTCTTCCTGTTTTGTCACAGAAAATCCTCTTTTCCCTGGGAGGCTCTTTCCTGTACTATGCAGACCGTTTTAAAATCTACAGTGCTTTCTGCGCCAGCCACACCAAAGTCCCTAAGGTCCTCGTAAAGGGTGAGTAAAGGCGCTCTTGGGTCGACATTCTTTCTTGGCTCAAAGGAGAGGATGTATTTATCCATCAGCCATCTGCCATATCCTGCAAGGCTCCATAAATCAGCCCTGCAGAGTTGTCAGCCAGACAGTTGTCCATTTGACCTCTGCATACTTTCAAGCTGGTGGCTCCTGGGCTAAAAAGCCCCACAACGTTGTATGATATATATAATGAGCATTGTTGAACAGTCTGTTCTCTTGCTAGTACACCCACTCCCTTTAACACTTAAGTCAATGGCTTTGTTTTCTGCATTTACATCCAGTGAGTCAGCTAGTTACTGGCCATGCTGAGTTTGGTGAGGTGTTATTTGGATAAAGCTGTTTTAAGCAGTAAATAGATCATTTCTGCCCACTTACGGCCGCCTGCTCTCAGATGAAATGGCTCGTCTACAAAAAGCACGAAACAGTTCAGTCCCTCCTGATTGTTTTGTAGGAAATTTCTAATGCTAATACTGAAAGATGAAGTCAAACATAAACACTACCTGCACAACATTTTTTAATGCCACACTTACCTGGTAAATATCAGCCAGTTTTACACTAAACAGTTTTGCAAGATTTATTACTGTGACCTCCAGACTATTGACAAAATTAAAGAGCAGAATCATCCGTGCATGCAAACATATAATTGTGGAAAGGACAAGTTAAAAAAAAAAAGAAAAGAAAAGAAGATGTAAGTGTTTCTTATTGGTCATTTCAGCCAAAACAGATCCGGATTTCAAGGCCTTCCTGGATGAACGTAACCCCAAGCAGCAGCACTCCTCCACCCTGGAGTCGTACCTGATCAAACCCATCCAGAGGGTGCTAAAATACCCTCTTCTGCTGAAGGAGCTCTACTCGCTCACAGACCCAGACAGCGAGGAGCATTACCACCTGGACGGTAAGCGCCGGTCACAAGGCTGACGGAGAAGATGAAATCATTGTGACAACGTGATCGAACAATTAAATGCTAACAGTGCTGTTTTTTTTTTTTTCTTGTGTTTCCTCGTCTGTAGTTGCCATGAAAGCCATGAACAAAGTCGCCAGCCACATCAATGAGATGCAGAAAATCCACGAGGAGTTTGGAGCCGTGTTTGATCAGCTCATTACTGAGCAGAGCGGTGAAAAGAAAGAGGTAGGTTGGATGAAAGTGACCCGCCTCTGTTCTGTCAACTGACAAGTACATGTGGAGTGACTGGATTTTTTTCTTTCTTGTTTTTGCTTTTGTCAGGTTGCTGATCTGTCCATGGGCGATCTGCTACTCCACACCAGCGTGACCTGGCTCAACCCCCCCGCCTCGTTGGGGAAATGGAAGAAAGAACCCCAGATGGCGACATTCGGTATGTCAGGGATGAGCTTCCCCCATGTAGCGAGCATTTCTCTGTTTATTTTCCTCCCATATTAACTAAACACGACAGTTGTTCTCTGCGAAATGACACATTAGGGTTTGTCATTTGAAGTAGTCAGTGATAAGTGGTGTGTTTTTCCTCATTGCTTTTTAGTGTTCAAAACAGCAGTGGTCTTCGTATGCAAGGACGGATCCAAGCAGAAAAAGAAAATGGTAAGTTTTTACAAAGAAGCCACGAGCAACATCAAAGGTCATTAAAAATGTGACCTGTTTTGTTGCAGCATTTTAAATTCACTACTTTTGTGGTAAGGATGGTTTTTATAAGAAAGTAAATAAGAAAATGAATTTGTTTGGATGAATGTAGGGTGGCTCCCATCGAGTGTCCATATCTTCAGAAGAAAAAGACCCCTTTCGATATCGTCACATGATCCCAACTGACGCCCTTCAAGTCCGATCTTTGGCCAACGCAGGTAATTTACTGAGTGAATAATGCACAGTGATATTTTATTCCTCTAAATCTAAAAATGCTGTTCTCTGTACATGTGATCACATGTTGTGTGTTGCTTTCTTCCTCAGAGGGCGAAGGCTCTGCTGTGTGTGAGATTGTCCACACAAAGTCAGAGTCAGAGGGAAGGCCAGAGAGGACATTTCAGCTGTGCTGTAGGTGAGGATCTCTTTTAATGGAGGCTGAATTCTTCTTCAGATTGAAGCTTGCGTGCTCGCCTCTGATACGGTCCCGTCTGCCGCTATCTACAGAGTGACAAACAGATAACACGCCTCTCTGTCTCCCTCAGCTCTCCGGAGAGCAGAAAAGACTTTCTGAAGACAGTCCATTCCATCCTGAGGGAGAAGCACCGCCGGCAGCTCCTAAAAACGGAGAGTTTACCCCTCAACCAGCAGTACGTGCCCTTTGGAGGAAAGCGGCTCTGTGCCCTGAAGGGAGCCCGTCCCGCCATAAATAGAGCAGGTAAATGCCATTCTGTGGCTGCATTCACCCTACAGCTCCAAGTGTCCCAGTTCTGAATTTCTGCCTTCCTTCTTACCTGACACAGATGGGAGCCTTTTGGTGAAGTGTGAACAAATAAAGGTGGATTTGAGCTTTTTATTCAAGGTTTCCACCACATTTTTATTTGTTTAATGAGCATGCAGGGAGATACCTGCATTCGATTGGGTGATTATTCTTTGAAGTTTGAACTTCATTTCATAGTTTGACAGTGTGACAGTTTACAAAAAGCTGTTTTAGTATTTTTTAACACAAGTAGGATGTATAAATACTCAACTCTGTCAAAAAAGAAACCTTTGTTATAATCTGTTATTATGCTGTGCTGTACACTAGTATTTCTCACTATTGATTAATAAATGGATCTTTAATAATCTGGTCCTTAAACTCTGAAAAATAACTGATACTAATGTTTTAGTACTTGATATGTTGAAAGAATTTACTTAGTCATTAGTATTAATTAATGCCTTTTTGATCCTTTTTTTTGCAGCTTCTGCTCCGACCAGGACTCTTGGCAGGAGGAAGCTGGTGCGCAACCGTTTCACCATAGACACAGACATTGTTTTCGATGGCGAGCCCGAACAGGACCTCGCCTCACCGCAGGAGCCCGACTCCAATCAGGCGCAGAAGGACGACGGACCAGATCAGCAGCAGCAGCAGCAGCAGCAGTCTGACTTAGCAGGCGACACAGACCGCTGGGTGGAAGAACAGTTCGACCTGGAAGAGTACGAGGACCAGGATGAAGTTAAGGAGACGGACATCCTAAGCGACGACGATGACGAGTTCTGCCGGACGCCCAGAGCGGCGTCTGGTGAGGCCGACCTGGAGGCCCCGGTCATGGCTCTGTCCCTGGAGAGCGAGGAAACGGAGGAGAGCGAGAGCCTCAAGTCCCCGACGGCCAGCGAGACGCCTGACGACGCCAAACAGAGCCCCGTGACGGACGACAACGCGGAGGACCAGAAGCAAACGGACAAGGATGACATCTGGGTGCGAAGGGAGCAATCGGGTTCATCCCCAGACCGCAGCACGTAGAAGATGAAGAGGACTGGCGTCTTAGACAGCTTTACGCGGGCTCCATTAAAGATCAGTCATCAGTCTTCGCAAAACAATGCATGGGCATTGACGTATATCGCACAGCTAGTAGAAGATATATCCTTCCTTACCTTACTTTTGCTGAATGCTTTTTGTACAGGTAAGATCGTCGTTTGGAGCAATACAGGAATCCAGAATGAGGGAGCTTGATCCCAAATCAAATGCTGTTACATAGAAGTCAAGTGTAAGCTTTGAGAGATGAACTATTGGTACAATCATGGAGTCTAATTAGTTGCTTTGATTGGCATGGTTTGCACATTTGGGCAGCATTCTATAGTCCTGCCTGCTGTTGCCAAATTTGGGTATTGTGAGACCGTTAATATTTGTTTTTGTCCCATGTAACTCAGAGATATTATCATAGTTAAGGGCTGTATATTATTTGTCCTTACAGAAATAGAATAAATAATTACAAAAGGACAGCCTTGTCTTGCATAGTTTACTGTACCTGTACATTTTCACATGACATATACACTGACCTGTTTTATTATGTATAATATGATTTTGATCGCTTGTTTTACAGCTATGTTTTTAGCCTGGAAAATATTTTATTTGTCCTCTTGTTACGTTTAATAGATGAATTATGTAATAGCCCCTTTGTCACAGAGGCCAGGGGATCTGAATTTGTTTTTAACTTAACATAATCCTGTTTTACTTGAATTTGCTGTTTCATGTTTTTGTTTACTGTGAAACCATTTTCTTTATCTTTTTTTTTCCTTTTTGCTCTTCAGTATTGCCATTTAAAGGACGCTCGATGTTACAGTTCATTCTTAACACTTTGTGTGCACACTCTGTATTGTAGAGAATTTGCACATCTGTTATTTTGAAAAGGTCTTGTGTGCTTAAAAAGATTGTTCACTGGTAATGGATTACAAAGCAATGTTACTTTTTTATTTATTTCATATGTAAATTAATTTGTTAGCAATGTAATCTTTTTTTTCACAAAGAAAGTCCAAATTTGCTCAAGCAATCAAGGGGAAAGACTTGCAGTATGCCTGAACAGTGAAAGAAATCATACTTGTAAACAACTCATTGTGCTACTAAGACTGCATTTTTATTACTGTGTGTATATAGAAAATGTATTGATATCATAATAAATACAGTTGTTTCCTACTTATAATTCAAAGCATCTCTCTGTGGTGACTCACTGGTTCGTGTGGTTTTACTCCAGAGCCAAACCCACTCCCTGCAGCTCTGCAGACATTGTCCCTGCACAACAATGTTGTGATGTGAGAAAAATACAAAAATGCCCAATGTGCTCAGACATGCCTGAGAATGACAGAATTGAACAGCTAATCAATGCTCTTCTGTCTCATTGTCTCAATTCCAGAACAAAAGGGGGAGGGGGGACTTAAAAGTGAAACCTCTAGAGGACATTAAGCCTCTTTGTGTATTTGTAAGCCACAGCTGACGACTGGAGGTGTTTTATATAGAAAGTGAATGTTTTCATGCATCCTGGGTACCTCATGTTTTAAGTATGTGATTGATGGTGAAGAGGCTAAAACCCCCTATTATCACAGGATAAAGGAATGTCTGTATTCAATGTATAACTTTCACTTAAGGACAACCAGCTTAGTTGTGAAAAAAACATGCTCAGACAGATGGAAATGGATGAGAAGTGTTAATAGATTGAAAAGGAAAAATCATCTCCAGAAATGGGACAGCATGTGATGTCTCTGACAAAGATTAAAGCAAAGCCACTGGGCTGAAAATGAGGAGCAGACCTTTTTCGTTTCTTTTTTTAAAACTTTTTTTTTATTGTTAACCCCACTCTGATCATTTCTAGTTACAATTTTTACAAATTTTAGAAATACTGTATATCGTGTCTTTCAGGGTGTTGGTGAGGGTCTGGTTGTGATTTTTACCAATGCTCTTTAATTATTTGTCTGGTCAATGTCATAATTTTTTTAAAAATTGCATGCACAGGCCACAAATGCTGAAAAATAATGGGTATTGGGGAGCAGTGTCAAAAATCATGATGTCAATCACACGCACAAACTGCTCTGGCAAAGATGAACACTTTGCACAAGTAAGGCAAACAAGAGCACAACATTATGAGCTTCACCAAACTGGTATTTACTGAAGGGTTATTGTGTTGGAGAGTGTTTACTTCATATTGTCCACACTCTTTGTTTTCTGAATGGTACTGGACAGTTGAGCAGTTGAGATCCTGTGTGTGGTACAAGTAGGGCTCAGCAACTCACCTACAGAAAAATGAAGAGGACCAATAACAAAACATTGGGTAACATCGCTGTAAATGCACCAGTCACATCTATGGTTTTATCTCCTCTGTTTTCTCTCTGAAGTCTATGGACATCCCATCAGAGGCTCCTTCCCTCTTCACCAGCCCCCTCCTCACTCTTGTCACTCATCACACCCACCACAAAAGCTCTGGCCCTTCTACAGATAAGAAAAAAAGATCACTTCAAACTTCATTGTGCTGTAGGTCTGCAGCAGTCCTATCTGCAGCAGTGCCGAATGACAGCGTGCTGAGATGGATTGGGGTTGTCTCATCAATGCAATGCTGCTGCTTTGAAGAAACAGACCTGCTTGATTTATGGGATTCTCTTCCTTTTTGTGTGAGCAGATCATTAATATGTGAAGTGATAGTGCGGACGGGAAGGAAATGAGAATTTCATGCATGCTTTTCTTATTATCTGCAAGATGTTATATTGCTCTTTTTGTGGGCAGGTGCAGTCACATTTAGATACAGCAGGTGGCACACATAGTCTGCTGTAGATGTTACCTACATTGTGTATTCAGTTACATCCATTTGCATCATATTTTTAATCAAATATGTCTCACAGTAATATCCAAAACTCTTATACTTGCAGCTTGGAGGTCACGTATCTGCAGAAATGATTTCACAAAATATGTTTGATGTGTTTGAGTGTGATTAGTCCAACAGCTACTGGTTTCTCAGCACGCGAGTGTCTGTTTACATTTAAAGCAGCTGAGCATGTGACCATAGTTTCACTCAGCAAACCCGTTCAACAGGCTTTCCGGTATCTGTTCCGACCTCTCCTGCCACATCTCTCTTTATCTCTCTTTCCTGTTCAGCCTCTCCTATTTCTTAGAAACAGGGTGACCAGCAGAGCTGTTGCTTTACCTGGACCAGCTGAAGTTTGAATAAAGGAGTGGCTCTTGTTAAAACAACGAAAAATCCCCCGGAACATTTCCTCCTTATCTGCAATCGACTATAAACCGAGTCACGCTTAAAGAATTTGTTGTCTTAGTTAAAGCAAGGTAAAAGGGCAGCACAAAAAGTGTCTGTACACCAACGCCTTCAAAGTTAATAGAGAAGAGAACAGATAAGTCAGTTGGCAGGAAAAGTCCTCAGTGAGCAGACTGATGATTGATTTTTAGTCATTTCTGTAAAAACTGTGGCTGTGGTATGATTTGTTTTTGTTTTTTCACTTAAGCGGGGAACACTATGCCAATTCTCCATCCTTACTGACGAGAGTTGATGAGCATTTTTACCAAATTTCCCCCAGATTACCTTTTATTTGTAAAGTAATCTGGTTCTGATGATTCTCAAGATGTGTTTTTAGGTGTTATGCAGTTCAGGATGACCACACATCCAGTGTTTCTGAGACAATGCCATATTGGAGACATTACACACATTCAGATGGTGCACATGTAAACATAGAATGAAAAGTGTTATTCAGAAGTCCCTATTGTATTTGTTTCCAGTACCCTTTATGCATGATTTAAGACCTGATTTACTTGCTACATAAAACTGAAGGTCATTATAAAATAACTTCGAAAGTGTTTGCGTGTCATGTGTTTGTCATCCTCTTTTCATCGACGCTCGTCATGCATTACATGCAATGATAACAAATTTATACGAAAACAAAAGATAAGCAAATGCATTTTTCATGCTTTAGTTTCCCCTGGCTTACTGGCACTGACATGAATCAAGGTCAAGTCTATTAAACCAGTAGGATTACATTTCAGCCAAAGTGATAATCACTGATGTAAAACAGACTGGATGAGCAGCCCTCTCTGACAGACGCTAGACAAGAGACGAGACAGCACTTTCCTCTGAGCCATGGGAGCAAGGTTAGAGCTTTTAGCCCTGATCCTGGGCTTCATTGGACTTTTTGGGGCCATAACTGCCACCGCCCTGCCCACGTGGAGGGTCTCTGCCTTCATCGGTGCCAATATCGTCGTGATTGAGGACCTCTGGGAGGGCCTGTGGATGGCCTGCTTCAGACAGGCCAACATCAGGATGCAGTGCAAGCAGTATGACTCGGTTCTCATTCTCTCACCGGAGCTGCAGGCAAGCAGGGCCCTCATGTGCACCTCCATAGTCCTGGTTGTCTTATCTATGATGGTCACAGCATGCGGGATCCAGAAGAGTAAATGTCTCAAGGACGACATGAGGAGCAAGAACATCACCCTGGCTTTAGCTGGTGGTTTGTACCTGCTTTCGTGTTTGACCACACTCATCCCCCCCTGCTGGGTGGGTCATACGATCATCATAAACTTCTACAACCCGGCACTGTTGGATGCTGAGAAACACGAACTGGGCTCGGCAATCTTCATCAGCTGGGCCACCTCTGGCGTTCTGCTGATCACCGGGATCATCCTGCTGTTCAGCTACAGCAAACGCAGTTTGAAGGAGGAAGGGCTCTACACTGACGCCTATCACATGGTGACGAAGGATTCACTCAAAGAGGAGAGCATTCGCCTGGAGAGGACGCCGTCCAGCTCTCATAAGCATCACGAATATGTGTAAAGAGCTACACTGTCCTGCACTCTCCATTTTATGTGTCTCTAACATTTGAAAGATACCACCTGGGGAAGATCACAAGAGTGTGTAATTGTGTAAATGTACTTGTAGTCAAGACTTATGTACACATTTAATCACTGTGATAGTTTAACTGATTAATGTTCATTATGTTCTTTTTCCACTATATATGTTTTTTTTATCACCATTGTTTGTATTGTCTCCCAGATTCACAAACGTTACCAAAATATTTGAATGGTATGTCTTTGTCATTTAAAAATATTTGTACCTGGAAGATCATCTGTTGTTAATGTAACCAATGTAATTAAACAACACAATTGTTTTCTGAAGTTCTGTGCCAGCATGCTGTCTTATTGCGTTTTTATATGACAAAGTAACTCAACTGTCACCTTTAACTGCTGAACTGTTCACAATCCTTTGGCTTAGGCAACATCTCATGCACCATCATCATTATCAATAATCAATAGATCAATGAAGGCTTAACACTTTAACTACCAAGTTGGTCATTTTGACTGTTATTTTGCAATGTAATAACTGTTGAAATGAAACTCATGCAACTATAGGACCCTCACTTTTCCTAAATGTGTGTATAGTTTATTATAATATTGTTATTTTTTTTAAATTCAGAGACAATTTCCTCGTAAAAAGAAGCCGCCTGGACATTTCCAATTCTGCATCTGCTGTTAGTCCATCTGATAACTGTTGATGCTGCTGATTGTTGTTGTTGATTATTACCTATCCCAACATTAGATTTAATTCATGAAACTGCTGAAACTAAACGCAGCTGAACAGTAAAAACTAAGCCAGTCATGATTTACAAAAGACAGTTTTTATGCTAAAGAGGGCAGGAAGACTCCAGTGTTTAAGGTGAGAACTACACAGTGTTACAAAGAAACTGACCCCACTCTAGTTTCTGTGCTCAACACCTTTTTATCAGCTCAAGTTACATAGAAAGGAGGAGACATCTGTGACCGTCCTATCAGCTTTCAGTCTGAGAGAGACAACAGATTTGTAACCTACAGACGTCAGTACAGCCACCATCCACATAAAGTCACAAATAAAACAAAAATCTCTTTTAGTTTCATGTAATACTGTGTATCCAAAAATGAATTGTTTTAGATTCAACTTAAAAAGAATAAGTTTTACATATTCACTAGTTAGTTTTTGTCCCCAGTTCCAAACAGAAATGCCAATTAAATTTCAGGTATTTTTTATGTCATTAGTGCTATTACAATAAATACATAGTGACAGTATATACTATTATTACTACCACTACTGTCTAAATGATATTCTTTAGTTAAAAAAACAACAAAAAAACAACACCAAAAAAGGAAAAGAAAAGAAACACACTGGTTTGTGTTGTATTGAAAAAAGCTCCCAGCTAATCATGATTTAATCAATTGTATACTATACAGTGATTTCTTCTGTTTTTGATTAAGTGGTTTCAATCATTAAAAACAAATGGTCTCTCGTCACTGGTTTCATTTGCATTTGAAAAGAGGAGCACCCTGTTGTGCTCCCATTTATCTGGATGTGAAGCAGCTCGACCAGTAAGGTCGCATTGCATCGTTGGCATGTTTTTGTGGGTGTATAAGTTCCTCGTCCTGTACTTTCCTTCAGATTTGTTTCCGGAGCTGTGAGAGTGTGGCCAAAGTTCTGTCTTTGGCTCTCAGCCGCAATGGCCACTTACACTGCTTACAGCGGCTACAGCAAGCCTCCTCAGTCCTACGCGGGCTCCTACTACGATGAGAAGCAGGCCAGGGCCTATGCAGATTATCAAGACTCTGTGTACGAGGAAAAACAGAGAATTGAGAAGAAGAAACGCAAGGAAGCCATCTGCTGTGAGGTGGTGGCCCTCATCATCGGATTCATTGGACTAATTGGAGTGGCGGCCGTGACAGGCCTGCCGATGTGGAAGGTAACAGCCTTCATTGAGGAGAATATCATCGTCATGGAGACCCGCTGGGAGGGACTGTGGATGAACTGCTACAGACAAGCTAACATCAGGATGCAGTGTAAGGTGTACGATTCGCTGCTGTTTCTGCCTCCGGACCTCCAGGCTGCCAGGGGTCTGATGTGCAGCTCCGTGGCGCTGACCACCTTCGCCCTCATCGTTGCAGCGGTGGGCATGAAGTGCACCAAAGTGGTGGACCACCGAGCTCGCACCAAGCACATCGTTCTGGTGGCGGGAGGCTGTCTGTTCCTCTTGGGCTGCATCAGCACCCTGATCCCTGTGTCCTGGACCGGCCACGTCATCATCAGGGATTTCTACAACCCCCTCCTGATCGACGCCCAGCGCAGGGAGCTCGGGGAGGCCCTGTACATCGGCTGGGTCACCTCTGCTTTGCTTTTCACTGCCGGAGTGATCCTGCTGTGCCGTCACGCTCCCCGCACTCAAGACCCAGATGAGAGGATTATATACAACCCAGATGGAACTGTCTACCCACCTACATACGCACCAGCATACACTTACCAGCCGTACACCTACCAGCCGGCGTACTCCTACCAGCCCGCCTACTCTGCACCCCCACCTGGATCTGTGGCATACACACCAAGCCAGTACTAGTAAGGCACGTCAAACACAGAGACAATTTAAGACTCTTTTTTTTACTTAAGGAGGAGAATCAGTTGACTAATATGACCAAAGGCCTAAGTAAGTGGAAATGGCCAAATCTTTCATTACTTTCTCGAGGAGGGCCGAGTGTATTGCAGAGATTAAAATACACTGTGATTTTGTTTTGATCATGATGAACTGTTGAATGACTGTATGCTGGTTTAAAGTTTGTTTCCATATGCTTAATTTACACTAAATGACACTACACTCTTGATCTGTAATAACACAATCAGTATCTGTTGATATCACACACTTACAGCCTCTGCTGACATGCTCTTTGAGAACTTTTTTATGCACTAGGCCTTTTTACGATTATATACCTCCCAAGACTTTTGTTCACTGTTGAGTTTTTTGTTGTGAGTGTATATACTTTTTCCAAAGGTGGCCTAAATATAAGGTCAGGTATGGTTACCAATAAAGGGATTTACTGAGAAAAAAGACAACTTTGTTATTATTTTCTGTTGCTTACTTTAGAGAGTCAAAAAGAAGTTTCTCACTTCCTGCCAAAAGCTCTCGAGTTTGCCCGGGATTGAAAAGTTCCTGCTGAAACCGCTTTTGTTTCACTAAGTGTTGTGTAAATGGAAAGTTGCTATGTTGCCTCAGCCAGTGTTGTTGGTGGAAATGCGCCTAAGCTGGTAAAACCGGACTGTTCACACGGGCCCACCCACAATGCACAGCTGCCAAGAGATTCATTTCAACCAAGCCAGAGCCGCAACTGCCAGCAACTCCCTGAGCACAGACAGACACAAGAGAGCCAGACAAGAAATCCAATACTGACAGTGACACATGGATACACAACACCCATCCCATCTCACACACACACACACACACCATTGTTTGCAGTGTGTATGTCTTCCTAAATGCTCTTTTTGCTAACATTTTCTGTGTACAGTTCCGATAGATAGATAGATAGATAGATAGATAGATAGATAGATAGATAGATAGATAGATAGATAGATAGATAGATAG